>JACEGR010000865.1:0-209572 GCA_014170235.1 Listronotus bonariensis | reverse complement strand
ATTTTACATTAATTTTTTTATGATTTTATGTTTGCTAATTTAAAATATGTTTTTGTTAATTATTTTATTGGGTCATTATTCAAGGATACAAATAACGGATTTTATAAAATACGTTTATTATAAATAAAAGTACAGAGTACAAATTTTTTCAACTTTTATCCTATTCGTCAGATTTAGCACCCTTTGATTGTTTTTACACATCATACATGAGAACATTCTTAATCTGTTGCTTAAAAAAGTGGATTTTTAAGCGACATAACGTTTATCACATATTAGAAACTGTAAAATGGCATGATACAATGAATACAAGGTAAGATCTTGCGCATGACGTGTATTACGTGATCACCGCCTATGACGTTGTAATGTGAAAAAATTTGTAAACAAGCTTGACAAGTTAGACTGTTTGTTTGGCGTTTTACATTGCTTTTGGGCTAGTTGGTATAAGAATATAATATTTAATTTATACTAGTTTAAAATGGTATTAGCATAAACGAAGTATATGTAATAAACCACAGTTCAAAGCACTTAAAAACAAATTTTCTTATAATTAAATTAGTAATAATATTTTTTATTACATTGTGTAAGGACAGAATAGTTCTTCATACTATATGAAAGTTTTAATTTCCTTAAATTGTTTAATAAACTTTTAATTTTATTCTGGAGAAAAGCCAAATAATATTTTGTTTAAACGTAATCTCCCAGAAAACAAATAAAGCATAATAAATGACCGAAATTTACAAACATTGTAGGCTTTCTTAGGGTTTTCAAATTAAATATTTCTATTCTATTTCTATTTTTTTCTTGGTTTTGGTCCCTTCAGGTCCAATCCACCACTCTCCCCTTCCGGACTATGCTTTCCAGGGCTTCGACGGCGGAAAATCTGGATAATCGAGCTCGTAGCTCCCAGAAATTCCAAAAGAAAACAAAATAATTCAACAATCGATGCAATGCATAAATTGTCGGCTGTCAAACCAAGAACTGCTACTGGTGTTACGTATAACCTTCACTTTCACTACTGACAGTTCCCATGGCACGCCCATCTATTTCCCGCCATTTGAGAAATACCTCGTGTTCACCACCAAACAGGATACCATCAGCTTATAGGAATCTTCGCTCACAGCGCTAGATCAGAAGAAGATGCCGTCAATTTAGCGTGAATCTTTCCTTGATCCCCGAAGGTAAAAAACGTTCGTACGACACCTCTAGCCGCCACTCCGGGAAGAACTTTGTAGTCCTCTACGCACGTCCGCACTGTTCGGAGGTCAAACAAAGAGTCTCAATTAAATATTTCGGGGAAAAATCTTACATCGATACGTCATTGCGCAGAGCAAACCAATTTGGAATCGCTGTTAATCCTACCTTGCATTCGTTGTATCATGATAAAGCGAAATTGGACAATAGAACTGCAGTCTGCGAATGATTGGAAACATTTAACACTAACCTAGAATGGGGTAAATATTTTTTGTTCTGTAAAAATTACAATTCTTAGTTCAAAACATAACGGGTGATGCATCGCCGGGCGGGACATAGGAAATCCCATATAATTTTTAGTGGGGTCAATTATTGGCTCCTCTAATTATTTTAGAGAAAAATTCTATTAAAGTTTATTGAAGAGCATGCAAATCTACGTCCATGGTAATAATTTTAGATTTTTGGGTTAACCCGTTTGTTAGTTAGATGCTAATATATTTTTAAAAATTGTTACATTATGATCGCCTCATATTTATGAACAACAATAAAAATACCAGTTAGCGTGACATAACGTTGTCATTTTGAAATTTAGTGCTTTATTATTATCAAAAAATCGTACAGTGAAAAGATTAAAGTTGTATTTATACAAACGAATTAAGTTAAGTTAAACTAAATTAGAGTAACAAATTTCAAGAACTTATGATATTTATAACATTTACATGCTTCAATAAATTATTAATATTATTACAATAATTAATATGTTGGAAATAAACTTAAGATTTAAGAAATTTTTTATATATTCCTCCATTGACTGCTAGACAATAACCCAGACGTTTATAAAATTGTCTTCTTACATTGGCTAACTGTTAAATTGAAATTTTATTGCATTCTGCAGAAATAGCATTTTCTAATTCATCTAGATTAGAGTAATTTTTATCCTTGTATATCATGCTTTTTAAATGGCCCCACAGGAAGAAGTCATTTGGCGAAATATCAGGTCTCAAATTTTTTGATAGTCCTATGGACTGTTGATTTTCCGGGGATCGGTCTATTCGAATACTGAGCAGCGAACATGTTTGACACCTTTTGTTAACTATTTCCTTGATAGTACCATTTAATCATCAATACTTTTTCTTCAGTAGTATAACTCATGGTTAATCTTTTCGCTCTACGATTTTTTATTAATATTAAAGCATTAAATTTTAAAATGCCAACGTAATGTCACGCTAACTGGTATTTTTATTGTTGTTCATAAATATAAGGCGATAATAATGTAACAATGTTTAACAATATATTAGCATCTAACTAGCAAACGGGTTAACCGAAAAATCTAAAGTTTTACCATGGGCGTAGATTTGCATGCTCTTTAATAAACTTCAATAGAATTTTCTCTCTAAAATAATTAGGGAGCCAATAATTAACCCCATTAAAAATCACATGGATTTCCCATGTCCCGCCCAGCGATGCATCACGCGGTACAATCAATATATTTTACGAAGATATTTATCCAATACATCATGTTTCATACTGTCTACCAGGAATTCCAAAATACAATTCGGTTTTAAAATTATTCATATGCAGTGACCAAATGCAGTATTTGGCAACGTCGCTGAGGGACATGACGCCCGCTTTAGCCAATTTACATCGTCAATTGGGACTGGTATTTCGTATCTGGCAATTTTATGTTTTAAACACCTATGTCGTCGGTCTAATTCGATTCGTGAACGGGCTTGTAATCGCCGCTCGTCCTCATATTTATGGAAATACGAACATTTTATCGGAATTTTGGCTGTAGTTAAAATGATACTTTGGATTAAATAAAAATGTCTGGCAACTTTATGTGTTGGGAAAATTGAAAAATACGTGACAATAAAATTAGATCTGGCAGAACTAGGCGAATAATATTTCAAAACGCTTATTACATAATAATTTTGTTTTGTAGTTAAAATATTTTAATTTTTATAACCCAAGTTCCGAATAGGAAGCGGCCTGCACCCATCTGTTTACCGGATAAAAAAATGTATATTAAATATAGAATTTAAACAAAGGTATTGCCACAAGCTTGCCTAAAAAATTATGGTCAAGACTATATTTAAATTTGAATATTAACCACAACATTTTGACACACCTTGTATATTATGAATTTTTATTTTATTTTTACTCTACATGAAAGTATAATATATTAAAAACGCTTTAAGAAAAAAATCCACTTTAAGTACCTCTAACTTTATTACTTTTGCAAATATGGCCACCTAAATCAGGTATTTAGGTAATTTTTAAACCACCGCCATTTTGTAGTAGGTAATGGTATTGGCATTATATTTTGGGGTTATACATACTCGTCAGGAGCTTTAAAAATGTGTGCCACAAGTACCCCTTTTCATTTTTTTTTCCTAAGATGGCACCCAACCGCCAACTTGATTGTTGCAAATCTCATTTTAACGTCAAAAAATAGTATATCCTCCTATTAGTCATACCCAAATTTTTATAAAGAAAAAATTAAGGGTACACTGAAAAAAAAAGATATCTTAAAACAAAAGCCTTAGATTTAATTTGAGAGAATTGTGACTTTCTATATGTGTTAAAGAAATAGGATCTCAAACAGAAAAAAATATGTTTTCAGCTTTGCGTACTAAATTCAAAAGAAGGCGCTTTTGTAATAAAAATAACCTTATTTTATTTAGTGACCCCAATGGGTCTACATTAAAGAACGATGTATTCCGTTAAAAACATCGAGCGCTTTCCCACTGAGAGATTCTTTCTTTAAGACAAGATAGTAAATACCACAGACTGAAATAAAATTTAATTCAATTAAGATAATTATATTAAATAAACAACTAGTTCTCTTTTTGATAGTTAAGAGAGGAATTCCTGCTTATCATGTCATTCACCGAGACCTCTCTTCTCCATCGATGATGCGTTTTGCCGAACCTCATAGGACTTATCAAACTGGCTGTCCCGGGTCCAAGTTGAATAATACGAATAACAAGTGTATCTTATAAAAAAACTTTCGTTGTTCGACGGTAGGATATAATCGTACTGTTGATACCGTACTAAAAGCATAATTCAGTGAATACTTATATTAAAGAAATAGGTTCTTTGACATAAAGGTTAAAGATTTTGGTATAGGTTCTTAAAATAAGAACCTATTATTTTAAAGAAAATTCATTAATATTTTGATAGAAACATTTAATATTTCTTTTGTTTAAAATCTTAAAACTTATATTTAAGATATTAAAGAGCTTAAATCATAAATCTTTAGGTTCTTATTTCTTGATTCTGATATTCTTAAAATAATACTAAGGATATTTTAATTTAAAGAATTTCTTTTACATTAAAGACATAAATTAAAGTATTTTTTCTCCCAGTTTAAGAACCACTATTATTTTAAAGTAAGAAATAAATCTTGGTTTAAAAGCACAACTATTCAAAAAGAATGCATATTTTTAAAACCTTGTATTTGCTTAAAACAAGACATTTTTTTTCTGTGTGTACAAAAGTCAGCAAGAGGAGGACATTTTACTTTCACACTGTATGTTTTATATGCATCATGACAGCCCACAAAGAGTATATGAGAATAAAACAAAATTTTAGCAACCTACACGACCAAGTTAGCTTCCTCTAAAACTTTAACGCTAAAAATATTTTTATATTAATCCACATACTCGAGCAAAAACCCTTATTTAACATTTTACTTCGTCTCAAGTTCCAATGAGCCAAGACTGTAATTTTCGACCCACGTAAAAACGTAGGTGGTTTAATAATAAATTAAAAGAAAAAACGAATTCATAAATTTGTCTCGAAAATCCCCATTTTAATCTTGGCAACGCCGCCGAGAGGGGTGTGACGGTGATCATGTAGTGACGTCAGAGAGCGGCCAGAATACGTAAGTGCGCGCATTGGCAACGCGCCAAACGGGACGAGGGCCTTAGATTTTGCCTACGAGGCAGGAATGAGATCCATCCTGCTGCGGCGGAGTGCTTGCAGGATTCGGCAAATTGAAAATATACTTAAGATTATGAAGGTCTTGGAAAAAAATCAGTATGTCCTCTAAATTTTAAATATGTTACATAACTTACCTGCTAAGCAATGCAAGACAAGCACATATTCATCAATTTTAGGCGAAGAACCAATTCTAAATCGGTATTTACCAATCGGTTATGTTGACGTTTAAACAATGCATTATACATTAAAGTTGTCACCAATTATTATCGCGGTTATAATTGGTTGAACGCCTAAAATTGATGATTATAACTGTTTTAGTACTAAAAGAAAGGGTTAAGTCTTGAAAAGTATGAGAAAGTATGGGGAAGTATGGAGAAGTAATAGGAAGTATTGGGAAGTAAGGGGAAGTACAAGGAAGTATAGGGAAATATGGGAAAGTATTGGGAAGTATGGTGAAGTATTAGGAAGTATGGGGAAGTATAGGAAGGTATGGAGAAGAATGCGACGCCGTGTCGTCACATTTCTTTTGATTTTAATTTACCGACAAGCTGTAGATCGGGGAAAACCTCGAGCTGTAACACCTATTTCGCGATATTCAGATATGCTCGCGACCTGATACAGTTGCAGCGGCGCTATTCTTGACCATTCGGATGTTAACATAAAGATCAGAGGCAGCCGCTCTTCGTTCCGCCGCTTGTCGCTCACCGCTCGTATCGTAGCTGAAGCCTAATCGTTTATTACCTGTAGCGTAGCTAGGTAAGGGCCAATTTGCTCTGCCATCACAGCCTTGCACAATGCGTTTTTGCCAGCGTTACGCCAATGTTTTTTTTTATCTTTGGACAATCCACGAAGGCTGAAAGCCTAAATACTAACGTACCGTGGGTGTCTTAAGCGAGGTAAGAGGGAGTTTATTGACATGGGACTTAAATACTTGAAGATTTGGGGGGAAGGAAAGACTCCGCGGGCAGTAGGTTCCACAGTCTAGAAACTCTAGGGATAAAAGAACGAACGAAATGGGAAGTTCGGGGCCTGTGCAATTGAACCGTATAGGGATGCATACGCGCGGCACCACGAGTTTCTCTGTTGGGAGCTGCAAGAGGAGGGACTATACTGGATAATTCGTCGGAGCAGAAGCCGTAAAAGTATCTATAGAAGGGCGATAGATCTCCCACAGCTCGATGATGGGCAAGAGAAGGAAGTCTTTGAGTAAGTAAAGGATCATTAATAAGACGAACAGCCCTTCTTTGAATGGCATCAAGAATGCTGAGGGTTGTAGGGGATGCCATTCCCCAGACATGAGAACAATATTCCAGAGAGGGTCGAATTTGGGACACATACAAAGTGTATAAATTGGAAGGAGAAAAATAATTTTTGGGTCGGAAAAGAAATCCAAGCTTTTTTGAAGCCGCGGTGGCTATAGATACAATGTGTTTATGCCACAATAACGAGAAGCGACATTAATGTCGGCTCCTTTAAAGTTTTGGGGTCTGATTTTCATAACCTCGAGTTTGGCACTGTTGATGTAAAGACACCTTATTTTCGAGAAAAATAACTACAAATTGAGAACAAACAGTCTCTACACTGAGAAAACTAATGAAATTGTTCGGCGAAGTTGTTTAGTCCGAGGCCTAATGTACTTGATTTTTTTTTAATTTCTACATATTACTTAATTATTTATGTTTTCTTTTTTCTATTTGCTACGAAATATTGTGCTTCATGGTATAGGAGTCCAAGTGAATGCATCATAGATAACGCAAAATGTATTTTTTCTTAAAGCAAATGCCAGAGGATAGGCTAAGAGGAAGCCTATAAAATTTACTACAGAATTCGCGGATTGTGTGGTTTTTCAATCTTAACGCTTTAAAGAAAAACATTTAATTTTTAACATTTATGCATTTTTGAAGCTAAATTGGAAGAACAGTGTCGAACACAGAAACGAATTTCCAAAAGGTTTAAATTTTTGAAGAATATTTTTTAGGTTAAAATTAAATTATAACCTATATAAACTCATGAACAAATTTTAGGCTAAAGGTAAAGCTAATACTAATACTAAATTTAAGTTCTTCTGAATAAACCAAGCTTTAAGTTGAGGAAAATTGTAAGGTTATGTGGTTTTCAAATTTTTACGCTTTAAAGAAATGATTCCAATTTTCAACGTTTATTTATTATTGAAGCTAAGTTTTAAGTACAGTATCAAATACAAGATCAAATTTCCAAAAAGCTTCAATTTCTGAAGAGCATTTTTCTAGATTAAAATTAAATTACGATCTACCTGCATAAACCCAAGAAAATATTGAGGCTAAAGTTAAAACTAATAGCTAAAACCAAATTTAATTTTTCCCGCATAAACCAAGCTTTTTTTTGCTTTCTTTAGTCACCTATTCCTTTATGCAAATCAATAACAACAAAAGTTTCTTGATTTCATTTCAGACATAATGTGGTATTCTCTTGTATATGAGTATTAGACCATCATGTTTATACATACCAAAAATGGTCCCTGGGAAAAGAAAAAGACTTATTCCTTCTTTTGTTTTAGATGGGCAACTGCGGTAAGCACAATGATATCCTGACATGATAATAGTTTAGAAAATATATTATATTCAGGATAGGTATTCAAATCTCAAAATTTCTTCAAAACTACGCTCTCAAACTAATTTCCAAAATTAGCACACTACACAACAACGGATTTTAACTCGATCCACAAATCCGAAGCACACTAAAGTGGAAAGGGAAACAGCTGATATGTTTGATGGAAAGACACCTTGGTTCACGCATGCTCTATAGATAAACGATTTTGGCGGGAGGCCTAGCTGTCGCTTCTCATTAGGTCTGTTCGTAGAGAAATCACAAACTAGTCAGCGCCAATCAGATTTTACAAATACGTCTGGTGACCAGTTTGCAACCGGTCACCTGACTAAATAATAATGCCCGATTGGCGCTGACTGGTTTGTGATTTCTCTACGAACAGGCCTATTATGTTTCTTCTCGGTCACTGCCTCGCACGATGCGGTTTTGCAAGCGTTACGCCAATGTCATCACATTTTCCCGGACACTCTGTATAAGTCTACGCATACAGGCAATAATAATTGCAGAATTTCGTTAATAAATTGTCTAGTGTAATACTAGCTTTAGTAATTTATCGTAGGAAAGCAGGAAATCAGTTTCCGATATCAGAGAACTTTCGAGACCAGAAACCGCCTTTTCCAAAATCTCGCCAGGAATGTTAGAGGCGGTTTTCATTTTAGTTTATTATTAAAGTGAAGTTCGTCTCGAAACTGGGGGAGACCAAAACAGAAATACCGACTGAAGAGGTTGTCTAATGAAATTTTAATGGACTTTTGTTGCCCTTGCTGATAGCTTTTAGGGGAAAAACTTTATTAAGATTTATTTTTAGACTACACACATTTAAAGAAAAATTTAGAGGTGAGTGACCTTCAATAAATAACAATTTGGTTTGATGTCCACAAGTAATTATGATTTATAAAGGTTTTTTTCGATAAGAGAGAGAGAGAGAGCCTTCTTGGGTCGTATAATCTTTCTAAAAATAATGCAACTATTATAAAAAAGTTTTAAAATTTTGCCCAAAAATGTGATGGTTTTTGACGGGGCATAATCATATGTTTATATCCACAAAAAGGATAGAAAGATGGATATTGTATGGAGGAACGAATACAATATAAGTTTTAAAACAATCGAACGAGAGATTTCTTATTGAGTTCGCACTGTAGCAAATTAAAAAAATAAATAAAAATAATTAATAGTTTAAAAAACTAAAAAAACACGCTTTTATATGCAACGGAACTAAAAATTAAAAATAATTTTTCATTAAAAAAATATTTTCACTTCATAGTAAAAAGCGTGGGGTGCATTTTACTATTTTTTTATAACTTTTCCATCATAGATATTGGCAAATATAATAATTATAACATTTAATATATTAAGCACCCCACGCTTTTTACTATGAAGTGAAAATATTTTTTTAATGAAAAATTATTTTTTAATTTTTAGTTCGGTTGCATATAAAAGCGTGTTTTTTGGTTTTTTAAACTATTAATTATTTTTATTTTTAGTTCGTTATATCAATTAATTTTTTAAAAATAAATGCTCCAGTTTATTCACTAAAAAATTTTTTCGCCATTTTGTCAAGATTAGCAAAGTTTTTCAGATTTACTTTCTGAAAATACCCTAATATAAAATTTGAGTAAAATCGATTCAGATCGAACTCTTGAAATGGCCGGTGGTTGGTACCACTGGGACGTACAGGTGACAGATGACACTTGGTGGAAAATAACCAGCCCCTTTTTTATTAGTTCTGTGCCCCTGTATATCAAATTTGGTCAAAATGGGGTTGCTCCAACTTTCGAAACAATTACCCAATTTGCATAAATAAGACAAATATTTTTTAAAATATTACCTTTTAAACTAAAAAGAAATTTACCATAAATGTTTTTTTCTAAATATGAGTTTACTTTAGTTTACTTACCTTAAGTGATATTTTAATGTAGTTTGCTAATCTCCATTTCCAGTCTTTGTCCTAATCTAACATTCGGTACAAGTACCTAACACTCAATAAAGGCCTTCTTTTAGAAAGTATAAATGGAAGATGGTATAAAAGTTATATGCAATAACTTGTTAGTTACTTTTATTTGCTTCTTGTATTTCAATTAAAGTGTATACTTTGTTTTTAATAGCTTAGTTAACTGATTTTTTCAACTTTAATTTCACATTAAAGGAATTTTAGGTTATGTTATGACTGTGAATTTTGTCAGATGTCAGTTGGTAATACATATTTCTGTTTTATGACCGCCTGTTTTAAATAATTTTTCATTAAAAAAATATTGTCATTTCATAGTAAAAAGCGTGGGGTGCATTTTACTATTTTTTCATAACTTTTCCATCATAGATATTGGCAAATATAATAATTATAACATTTAATATTTTAAGCATCCCACGCTTTTTACTATGAAATGACAATAGTAGCAAATTTTAAAATTTTTCCAACAGATTGCAACTCACTAAAAAATTTCTTCTTCATTAAGTAGCAAAGTTTGAAATTTTGCCAACAGACGGCAATCCAGGCAATGTTTGGACCGTTGCCAACATATTGCAACCCACTAAAAAATTTCTTCTTCATTTAATAGCAAAGTTTGAAATGTTGCCAACAGATGGCAACCTAGGTGTTGTTTTTATAATATAATGGAATTTTTTTTCCTGGCGATCAAAAACAAGATAACGGGATACTGTTTGCAGATTATTGCATTGTCATGGGTCCTTAATACGTGTGCAAAGTTTCAAAGAAATCGAATAGCTGGAAGTTGGTTAAAATTAGGCTCAAAGATTCCGTTACATAGGCAGCCAGATGGATAGATAGATTGATAGATAGATAGTTACAACCCAAGTTAATAAAAGCGTGTTAAAAACACATTAAATATACAATTATAATATGAATTTTGTTGTTGTTAATTGAGAAGCATACAATCTCGCTTTGGTGTTCTTCTTCAAAAAAGCTGCTGAGCATCCTCGTGACCAGGAGATGTTCGTTTTTAATGGGCTTAAGCCCTAAGCCTCAGTTTAAAATGCATAAAAAGTATCCGGAGAGTTCTATTCTATTCTATTCCAGCTGCACAGGGGCAGAATGACGTTGGCTGCTTACTCAGCGCCGTATCGCCAGCACGGTAAATGCACGTGGTCTTCACAGCTTTGCAGGAGGTTCAGACATGGTACTTCGCCACTAGCTGCACTCCGCTAATGTTCTAGTAAATGGTTCTGCGTGAAACGTGTTCATTCGGTGGCAATATTCGACAGATGTCTCAGCTTTGGGTATCCGTCCCAACTAACTTGTAGATACTATTTAATCTGATTTCTAATTTATACGACATCTTAGATGCGAATAACTGCAGACTAAATAAGTCTCAACTGACAGTAAACACGGTAACATAAACCTTTGTTTTCAAAGGCAACTCGCGAGTATTTTGTCTTTAGTTACCATAGACAAACGTAACACATGAGTTTAGTGCCAAAACTTTTAGGACATACGACTTCGTAATATGACATTTTGTATGTTACTAACTAAGATGCATACAATTCGCTTGGGTGTTCTTCTCGATTCCAAAAAAGAAAACTGACCGTACAGTTCCTCCATCCGTCAGACCAGGATATGTTTGTAGTTCTCTAACGGCTACGTCCTACAGCTCGCAGTTTCAAAATAAGAAGTTCCCATCCGGAGAGTCAAAGAGAATATTGAAAGGGCTAATGGAACAACCGAAGCATCTTAAACATAAAATGTAAAAATCGTTGGTTTTCGAGATATTAGCACTAAAAATTGTGCAAATGGTCCTCTTGGTTTGGAATTTTAATTGTTTAACCTTAATAAATGCATATTTTTTTAGATTTTTATTTCAATTTTGCAATAATGATCAGCCACACATAAAATAAATCTACAGTGTGTACTACTAGGGATAAACTTAATTACTATACATATAAACTTTTTATTTTAATATTTCGAAATAATGGTGCTGCTTATAAAACTTTTTCTTCATCTAAAACAGCAACGCGTTAATAAGAATCGCCATATCATATACAGGGTGATTAAAAATTGTGAAAATTTTATGAAAGGGTCAATATTTTAAAAACCATACATTTTTACTAAAGCCGCTCCCTAGATTTGCAACAATTCGGCAAACATCTGTCCAAACAAACCAACCTATTTCCGCGCTCCTTTGATGCAAAAAACCGACAAGCTCTGAATCACCGCCGAATCACTCGCCAAGCCTTTAAAACGACGTGAATTCCGACCACGTCCATGTCTACGCTATGTGGGGCTATGTAGCGCGATATTCGGGGCGGAAAATTGTTACAAGTCTGGACGTAGCATAAGGTCAACAAGATGTCACATGCTTTTAAAGTTCATGTGTTAAAATACCTTATTCTGTTTGTACAAATAAAAATCATTTTTCTTGAAATTTATCTTTTTAAAAATGCATTTGTCCTTTACTTGAATAAATTTGGAATAAATCACCAGAGACAACAATAAGACAAGTAACTGGTCCTAACAATTTGTCCATTGTATTTATCTCTTTCTGGTTTAACGCAAGTTCCAATAAATATATCTTTGTCTTTCATCATGGCAGACTATCGTAGATGGAGCAATCATCGCTTTGCCCTGGTTGCCAAGTTGTTTACAATTTCTGCATGTAAACTTTAATGTCCTTTTTGGCTCACATCTAATTAAGAGAAAGTAAATATATCATGAATCGAATATTTTTAACTTGACAACGTTGCCGCAGGCAGTCATGCCGAAATGTTATTCGATATTTGTGTTTGGACTTTGAATATTGACTTTTATTAGTGATCACAGTGTATATATTAAATTTGTGCTTTTCAACAGATAATTTAAGGTAATATTGACATGGTTATCTGTAAGAAAAATCTTTATAAAAACCAAATAAATGACATTTTTAATTAGGTGTGTGTAATTATTGAACTAAACCCCAATATTTTATATTAATAGAAAACAAAAACAAGTACCTAACACTAAGGGCAAAAATAGCACAGCTATATAATTTGAATTTGACGGGCAAACGATAAAGTCGACTCACGCGCCATCTGCGTTTACCTTCCTTGAAGACAAACAAGGAAGGCCCAGCAGCTATCTCTCTCTCGGATAATTTATTTACATTTAGTTGCTCGTCTCATTCTTGGCTCTGAAATCACTTTTCCCATCTCTTTAAGAACCCTTAGCACCCCCACCTACCAGTCCTCGTCAAGGTTATGTTTCATCGCTCTTTAAATTTACATAACTCATTTGTATTTAAAAATGCTAATGTCGATATTACATTATTAATACCGAAATTCAATTTTCAAACTAATCAAAAGCATTGGTCTTTGATATCGGAACCATCAAAAACACGACCTATTAGCATTCGCTGATCAAAAAAAAATAATTTAATATCATGGGCGTACATGGAATTTTTAAATTATTTGTTTCGCGCCAAAATTCATAAAAACATTTGCTTTTTTCTTAAGGTACCGTGTATTAAATAAAATCAAGTCATGAGATTTCAAATTTGTGTACTGTAACTAAATGGGAAAAAAATATATATTATTTTAAACAATTTACCATTTTTTTTTAATAAAAATAATTTTTTTCTTGTATGCCAAAATGTCTCTTGGCGCATAGGAGGCATCCCACCAATGATTAAAAATATTTAAATTGGTATAAAAGTTATTATCAATTATCAATATATATATTTTTAACACGCTTTTATTAGCTTGGGTTGAATGTATGTATGTATGTATGTAACGGAATCTTTAAGCTTAATTTTCACCAACTTCCAGCGATTCGATTTCTTTGAAACTTTACACACGTATCAAGGACCCATGACAATGCAATAATCTGCAAACAGTATCCCGTTATCCTGATTAGGATCGCCAGGATAAATAAATTCCTTTATTAATTTTCGGTAGGAGAGTAACAGAGAACGAGCTAGTGCGCGATCTGCGCATGCGTGCAGTTTCGGACGTACTCTCAGCATAAGGCTGACAGAAACTTGTTCGGAGTAGTTGCGTTCTGAAACCCCATGCAACAGTGAAGCTTTAAATGAAATGATTAGATTACGAAATAGTTCGTGAAACATTTCAATATCACATGTCCGCAGAAAACTAATTAATATATCGAACTAAAAAATGAAAAATAAATAATAGTTTAAAAAAACTAAAAAACACGCTTTTATATGCAACCGAACTAAAAATTAGAAAATAATTTTTCATTACAAAGAGTTTGTATTACAGTAATAAAAGGTCAAACAATGAATCATAATTATATACCTCAAAATAGAATTATAATAAAATTCAAGATAATAACATGAGATAATTCACTTCAGAATAGAGCGTGGGGTGCTTAATATATTAAATGTTATAATTATTTCATTTGTAAATATCTATGAGGAAAAGTTATGAAAAAATAGTATCTACACTTTTTACTCTGAAGTGAATTATTTTGTTATTATCTTAAACTTTTATTTATTTTAAATTTAAAACCCTATAGTTCAAAAACTAAGACGTTTAGGACATATATGTTCATATAAAGTTTTTACATATTTTTATTGTAGAATTAACCCTGAAAGTGTGTCGGATAAGTTGTGAAACACACTGTATTGTTTCAAAAGGCAAAAGTCATCAACCACGCCCCCGTTTATCTTTTCTTACTCGTTCACCCTTAAAAGTAGATGAAAAGGGAAGTGACTTAAATGCAAATTGGTTTTCGAAGAAAGCGAAATAAATTGGAGAAGCCCGTATTCTCTCACCAGACGGAGGGCGTAAAGACCGAAAGAGAAAACCCGTTCAAATTTTAATCAAGCCTATCAAAGTTAGGTTTTTTAATATAAATCAGAGGCGTTCGCAAGGAATTTTTCTAAATTATATTATTCCTTATTGAGCTATTTCTATAAAACTGGAAAATTTACTTTTCTGATTTCGATTTTGGGCATTTCAAATTAAGTTATCTATGTACAGGGTGTTCATTAAAAAATTACCACTTAAGTTGTCTGCGAAAAGAGACAGATTTGAGAAAATCGCCGAGACACGTCAAGATATTTATTGAGAGGAAAAGTTTTTTACAAAAAATTGGACGGTGCCCCTTCAACCACCAGGGTCACTACCCCGAAATTCATAAATGAAAAGAGAGGTCGAGTGATACATCATTTTAAAGCTCTGAATTTGTAGTTTATAACCTTAGAATATAAATTTAATATCTTCGCTAACTACAAAAAAAACCTTCATGTGAACATATATCCTAAAGGTCTAGTTTAGGACACACCTTTACAGAAGATTTCTTCTTATTTTTATTGTGGAATTAGCCCTTAAAAGTTTGTCGGATAAGTTGTAAGACACCCTGTATAAAAAAATATATATTTTATCTTATTTAATTTTGATTCGCCCTCGTAACGTGCATAAGTAAACAGACTTCTAACACGGTTGTTGAATTATTTTAAAAGTCTATAGTACTTTAAATGGTTTAAATAACGTGACTATCTCATTACGAAAATGGCTGCACATTGCCAAAACAA
Organism: Listronotus bonariensis; assembly: GCA_014170235.1. NCBI lineage: Eukaryota > Metazoa > Arthropoda > Insecta > Coleoptera > Curculionidae > Listronotus > Listronotus bonariensis. Next base: position 194,369 of record JACEGR010000865.1, on the reverse strand, counting down.
ACATGGCGTTGTACGCTAACTAAATAAATTGTGAAAGGATTGCGGCACCAGTGTAAATATAGAATTTAAAATAATTTATTTTTAATTTATTAGTGGCTTGTACGTATGTAACTTCAAGTTTTTTTTTTTGTTGTTGTTTTGCTTTGATGTTGTAACACACCCTATTTTAATGTATAAATTAAAAGAAAAATGTTACGCATGCTAATCAGACGATGGCATTTTGATATTTTGCCATGACAACAACTATTTTTTCTCTAACAATAGCTTATTATATCTTTTACATTCTATTCCATTCTATATTTTTTCTTGGTTTTGGTCCCTCAGGTCCAATCCGCCAGCCTTCCTTCCGGACTATGCTTTCCAGGGCTTCGTCGGCGAAAAAATCTGGACAACCGAGCTCGTAGCTTCCAGAAATTCCAAAAAGAAAACGAAAAATAATTCTACAATCGATGCAATGCATAAATTGTCGGCTGTCAAACCAAGATCTCGCTACTAGAGTTACGTATAACCTTCACTTTCACTACTGACAGTTCCCATGGCATCGCCCATCTATTTCCCGCCATTTGAGAAATAACCCTCGTGTTCACCACCAAACAGGATACCATCAGCTTATAGGAATCTTCGCTCACAGCGCTTAGATCCAGAAGAAAGATGCCGTCAATTTAGCGTGAATCTTTCCTTGATCCCCAAGAAGGTGTAAACGTGTTCGTACGACACCTCTAGCCGCCACTCCGAGAAGAACTTTGTAGTCCCCACGCACCTCCGCACTGGAGCCTCCGAGGCAAGGTCAAACAAAGAGTCATATCTTTACATAAGAAAATGGATGTAAAGATTTCACACTACCTCATAGAGGGCGCCACTTGTCATAGACCGTAGAGTTCAAAAGGGATGGTAGGTGGTTTATATTTTATAGTTGTTTAATGGTTTATAAAGTTTTACATTTTGTCAAACACAGAAAAGATTGACCGTTATAATTTGATTGGCAGACTTTAGACGTGGTCGCACGAGGTCAGCAATTCTGAGAAATTATGCAAACTTTGTAAAATTGTTTTAAATTGGATGAAAAGTTAGATAAGAAAGCTAAAGCTGGGGCATATCAAAAGAGCAGAACTGGCCATATCTTAACTGGACTTTGTGACATTAGAAAACTAATAAATATTATTTACTCCAGATCAAAAATTTATTTGCATAATTATTCCAGAAGACACTGTTTAAGGGGTTAAGTGGATTTTAATTTTTTGTTTTTTTGGTTTTTCTCTTTTATATAATACAATATGTATAAAATATTCTCCTAAAATCTTAAATCGATCAGAGTACAATTTAAAAGATAGACTCTATGGAAGTTTCGCCCATCAACCAAGTTAGTGCAGCATTTAAAACTTTAAACCCGTTTATCCAAAACTCAATTTTTAAGTCGGTGGACACGACTTCTGAACAGTTAGGATGCGATTTTGTTTAAATTTTTGCACACATCTTTTTAAATAACTATATTAAGTTATTAAAGGAAGCATTTTTAAAATTATTATACAACTAATTTTTTCCACAAGGTTTTAAAAATATGCATTCTTTTTGAATAGTTGTGCTTTTAAACCAAGATTTATTTCTTACTTTAAAATAATAGTGGTTCTTAAACTGGGAGAAAAATACTTTAATTTATGTCTTTAATGTAAAAGAAATTCTTTAAATTAAAATATCCTTAGTATTATTTTAAGAATATCAGAATCAAGAAATAAGAACCTAAAGATTTATGATTTAAGCTCTTTAATATCTTAAATATAAGTTTTAAGATTTTAAACAAAAGAAATATTAAATGTTTCTATCAAAATATTAATGAATTTTCTTTAAAATAATAGGTTCTTATTTTAAGAACCTATACCAAAATCTTTAACCTTTATGTCAAAGAACCTATTTCTTTAATATAAGTATTTACTGAATTATGCTTTTAGTACGGTATCAACGGTACGATTATATCCTACCGTCGAACAACGAAAGTTTTTTTTTATAAGATACACTTGTTATTCGTATTATTCAACTTGGACCCGGGACAGCCAGTTTGATAAGTCCTATGAGGTTCGGCAAAACGCATCATCGATGGAGAAGAGAGGTCTCGGTGAATGACATGATAAGCAGGAATTCCTCTCTTAACTATCAAAAAGAGAACTAGTTGTTTATTTAATATAATTATCTTAATTGAATTAAATTTTATTTCAGTCTGTGGTATTTACTATCTTGTCTTAAAGAAAGAATCTCTCAGTGGGAAAGCGCTCGATGTTTTTAACGGAATACATCGTTCTTTAATGTAGACCCATTGGGGTCACTAAATAAAATAAGGTTATTTTTATTACAAAAGCGCCTTCTTTTGAATTTAGTACGCAAAGCTGAAAACATATTTTTTTCTGTTTGAGATCCTATTTCTTTAACACATATGAAAGTCACAATTCTCTCAAATTAAATCCTTTAATCCAACAATAACCCAGCAACTTTAGCTCGCCTAACAAACCCATTTAATAATTAACAATATATTCCTAAATTGACGTTCAACATTGGAGTAACTGCATAAATGCAAACAAATGAACGTAGTAGCGGTTCTCGCCTTGTTTTCGAGATATGCACAGTGGAATGGCGTAATGATGGCTCTTTAATTGTTGCAAAACATGTAACTAATTTTCATCTTGGTCTACGAAAACGGAGCGCAGGTTTATTAGAATAAATGGAATGCAGAGAGACCATGGACTTAATTGCGAACTTGTTTGTTTATTTGCGGTGTATTTATTACTTCTGGAAAACACGGACGCTTAGATGAGTTATATTGTGACGTGGGGAACTTGGAAATGGTCGGATAATTTATTTTTGAAAGCGACTTTAGGAAAATAATTATTTTCTGTATAAAAATTAAATACATTACTTTGTTTTATATCCTTAAGGTACTGGATTTTTATACTGAAAAACTAAAACTTCTTATTGTAATGCGGCGACAGCTACACTGTTGGCCTTATCCCAAAAATCCTAAAAATAACAGCAATTTTCAAAATTTTATTGTTTATTGAATATTATTGAATAATATAACCAATTTAAATTCTCTCAGTTCTTTGTAAAGTAATGGAAAAATTAATTAATTCACAAATTCTTAAGTACTTAGAAAAACACAAAATTTTGCATGATAGGCAGTATGGATTTCCCCACAAAAGATCTACAGCAGATCTTCTTTCCTTCGTATCACACTGTTGGAATAAGTCTCTTGAGTTTATAGGTGAGTCCCAGATCGTTGCACTTGATATATCCAAAGCTTTTGACCAGGTCTGGCATGCCGCACTTCTTAATAAACTTCCCTCCTATGGTCTTTCAACTAAACTTTGTACTTGGCTCTCTAGTTATCTATCTGATCGACGTATATCAGTTATTGTAGACGGCCATTCTTCAAGCTTTCACCAAGTAAATGCTGGAGTCCCTCAGGGCTCAGTTTTGGCACCAATATTGTTTCTTCTTCACATCAACGACCTTCTCTCGTCCACAACAAATTCCATTCATAGTTTCGCCGACGATAGTACCCTTCACTCCAGTTTTCAGGTTCCTAAACCGATTACTAAACCTGACTTGGAAAACAAACGCAGAGCGATGCAGATATCTCTTTCGCAGGATCTTAATTTAATATTGGATTGGAGCGCCAAAAATCTCGTCCATTTTAATGCATCCAAAACACAATCATATTCCTTGTCGCAAAAGAGTCATCAAATACTTATTCTCTACTTATGAGCGGCTAAGTTTTGCAAAGCAAAGACCTCTTCAATCTTGAGGGCGTCACGTTTGAAAGTAACCTTAACTGCCATAAACACATCTATAGCTACGGAGCTTCAAAAAGCTTGGATTTCTCTTTCGAGCCAAAAAGTATTTTTCCGCTTCTAATTTATACACTTTATATGTGTCCCAAATCCGACCTTCCTTGGAATATTGTTCTCATGTCTGGGGCATGGCGTCCTCCACAATCCTAAGCATTCTTGATCCTATTCAAAGAAGAGCTATTCGTCTCATTAATGATCCTTCACTTACAGAAAGGCTTCCCTTTCTTGCCCATCGTCGGGCTGTGGGGGATTTATCGCTTTTTTATAGGTACTTCCATGGCTTCGGCTCTGAAGAATTGTCCAGTATAGTTCCTCCACTCACGGTTTCCAACAGAGAAACTCGTGGTTCCGAGCGTATGCATCCCTATACGGTCCAACTGGACAGGCCCCGAACTCCCCACTTTGTTCGTTCTTTTATCCCTAGAGTTTCTAGATTGTGGAACCTGCTGCCCGTGGAAGTCTTTCCTTCCCCCAAATCTTCAAGTATTTAAGTCCCGTGTCAACAAACTCCCTCTTACCTCGCTTAAGACACCCACGGTACGTTAGTATTTAGGCTTTTAGCCTTCGTGGTTTGTCCAAAGATAAAAAAAAATTAATGGGTACTGGAGCAAAGCTGACCAATAATTCGTGTTTAAGATGTAAAAATTCACCAAAAACGGTATATCATATGCCTGGGTCGCCTGTTTATCATTCTTTTCGCTTAAAAATCGTCAGAAAACTAAAAACAAGATATTGTGGACTCACATGCATATAAACAAATCCTTCGTCAGTTTTGCTCCATTACCCTCCATTGTTAAAAAAAACGTTACAGAAAACCGCAAAAATTGCTTTCTTTCCAGTTATAAAAAACCTGTGTCCTTATGATCAATGACACCATGACACGAATTTAAGGAAGCAAAAATACACAAAAACCATATACAGGGTAGTGCATCGCCAGACTGGTCACAGGAAATCTTATGTAAATTTTGATACCTTTAAATGTTGGCTCCCTATTGATTTTACAACAATATTGTCTTAGACTATTTTGAAAACGTCGATAAGATAAGCTCATACACTAAATTTCGTTATATTCTAATGAGCGAATTAAATGTTATTGAAGAAAAGCTATTTATAAGATCGTTGCATACCTGATACATACCTTAATGAATCCACCAGTAATGAATAAAATGCCTTGTCAATTTTTATTTGACGTTTTACTTTCCAATAGTTATTCATTATTATTTATTTATTTATTACTGGCGAATTTATTACGGTATGTATCAGGAATTCCCTCCTACGGTCTTCCAACTAAACTCTGCTCTTGGCTCGCCAGTTATCTTTCTAATCGACGTATATCAGTCATTGTTGATGGCCACTCTTCAAGCTTTCACGAAATTAATGCTGGAGTGCCTCAGGGTTCAGTACTAGCACCAACTTTGTTTCTTCTTCACATCAACGACCTTCTTTCTTCCACAACCAATCCCATTCGTAGTTATGCTGACGATAGTACCCTTCACTCCACTTTTCAGGCTCCCAAGCCAATCTCTCAACCCGACTTGGAAGGCAAACGCAGGGCGATGCAGATATCTCTTTTACAGGATCTCAATTTGATATTGGATTGGGGCGCCAAAAATCTCGTTCAATTTAATGCATCCAAAACACAATCGTGTTCCTTGTCGCGAAAAAATCATCAAACACTCATCTTTTGCTTATGAGTGGCCAGGTTTTGCAGAGCGGGGACACATTTAACCTTGTGGGCATCACATTTGAGAATAGCCTTAACTGGCATAAACACATTGTATCTATAGCCACCGCGGCTTCAAAAGCTTGGATTTCTTTTCCGAGCCAAAAAGTATTTTTCTCCTTCCAATTTATACACTTTGTATGTGTCCCAAATTCGACCCTCTCAGGAATATTGTTCTCATGTCTGGGGAATGGCATCCCCTACAACCCTCAGCATTCTTGATGCCATTCAAAGAAGGGCTGTTCGTCTTATTAATGATCCTTTACTTACTCAAAGACTTCCTTCTCTTGCCCATCGTCGAGCTGTGGGAGATCTATCGTTCTTCTATAGATACTTTTACGGCTTCTGCTCCGACGAATTGTCCAGTATAGTCCCTCCTCTTGCAGTTCCCAACAGAGAAACTCGTGGTGCCGCGCGTATGCATCCCTATACAGTTCCATTGGACAGGCTCCGAACTTCCCATTTCGTTCGTTCTTTTATCCCTAGAGTTCCTAGACTGTGGAACCTACTACCAGCGGAGGTCTTTCCTTCCCCCAAATCTTCAAGTTTTTAAGTCCCGTGTTAACAAACTTCCTCTTACCCTGCTTAAGACACCCACGGTACGTTAGTATTTAGGCTTTTAGCCTTCGTGGATTGTCCAAAGATAAAGAAAAAGAAATGAAAAGTTTTTTACAAATAGTGTGTTTTAAATACCTTTTAATTGGCCTATTAGAAAATACCAAAATTTAGTGTTTGAGTTTATTCTATCAATGTTTTAAATTCATTTAGTACAATTTTGTTGTAAAATCAATAGGGTGAGCCAATATTTGAAGATATCAAAATTTACATGGGTTTTTCCATGGCCAGTATGGCCATGCACCACTCGGTATATCAAATCTCTGGATCAGATACTTTTTTAGTCAACTTTTAGGGAGCAACTTTAAAAATAAATTACGATATTCTTTCTAATGAACACTGGTCAAGATTTATTGCAGCAAACGCATTTCTGTCATATCTAAATTCATGCTGTTATTATATGCCTAAGTATAATGTTCATTTCTATTATGAAACGATAAACTAGGCAAACCTAATATTCTTTATAGGGTCTATAAGAAAAAAAATAATGCTAAATAATTGTCAACAAAGAAATCAAGACTTTTTCAATCTACTCAAAAATGTGCTTAAATAAATATCCCAAATCTACGATGGATTTTTTTCTACAATTAAATAAATAAACTTACACAATTCACAACATTGACAACACAATAGTAGGACACTTACGGCTGGAACCTGCTCCTCCTCAGGATGCTGCGCCGGCTGCAACTCTTGGTAGGAGTCGCCTGAAGAGCGCCTACTTCCGGCGCCGCACACCGCGCGTCTTAGGGCGCGCGTCAGCAGCGTCCAGCATAGCCCGCAACGGCGGCGCGCGGCGGGGGCCCCACTGTGGCGCCGGCGCCCCGCCGCGGCACCTCCCGTCACCTGCCGGCTGCCAGCGCCATCCCCGCAGCACGCCACTGCGCGCGGCTACGCTCCTACCGACTGCGCCACTGGTGGCACGCCGGACGCACGCGAACTGCTCTGGTTTACGTTTGCATTGCAGCGAATAGTCCGGGAGCTTGAAGGTACTGAAAAAATATTAAATTAAAATTATTTTCAATGAGGATGATGTTGAATAAATACATAAAAATATTATTTATAAATAGAAAAGAATCTCTAAGAAGATCTAATAAAAAATCGAAAGATGTAGAACAACAAGATATCTACACAAAACCATGTAGACGCATGGTATTTTTTGTAAATTATAAAGTTTTTAAAGGTATGACGTTGTTATTTCAATATTTGGTAGGTACTGTATTATAGATAACAAAAAACTGTTATTTACTTATTATATCAACATACCGGGTGCATCGCCAAACTGGCTAAATATTGGCTTCCCTATTGATTTTACAACAAAATTGTATTAGACTATTTTAAAGACGTTGATAAGATAAGCTCACATACTCAAATCTCGTTGTTTTTAACAAGCAAATTAAAAGTTATTAGTAAAAAAATCTATTTGCAAAATCGTTGCATACCTATACACGTAATTAATTAACCAGTAATGAGTAAATAGCGGAGACAATATTTAAGTATCCAAATTTACATGGGATTTTCTATGGCCAGTCTTACAATGCACCACCCGGTATATCAAGGTCTAATGTAGATACCCTACGTTAGTTGATACCCATTCCCAAACTTTTCTCGAAATCAGAAATGGGAGGTAAAGCAGATCTTTTTCTGTCTTCGGAAGTAATAATAATTTAAAATTAAGTACCTATGTAATTTTATAATTATAAATAAGATTAATAAAAATCTTTTAACATACAGGGTGTTCATTTTAAAAACTTTCCACTCAAGTTATCTTCGAAACGAGACAGATTTGAGAAAATCGCCGAAACACGTCAAGATATTTATTGAGGGGAACGTTTTCACAAAAATTGGACAGCGCCCCTTTAACCCCTTAACCACCAGGGCCACCACCCCAAAATTCTTAAATGAGAAGGCGGGTCGAGTGATACATCATTTTAAAGCTCCTGACGAGTACTTTATAACCCTAGAATATGAAGTCAATATCTTCACCTATTACAAAATGGCGGTACTTTAAAATTACCTAAATACCTGATTTGGATGGTCATATTTCCGAAACTAATAAAGTTAGATGTACTTAATGTGGTACTTTCTTAAAGCTCTTTTAAAGGTCTTTTTAATGGTGATACTGGTAGTAATATACAGGGTAGAAGAAAAAATACATATTTTTTTATTTAAGAACCCTGTATTATTATTTTACCATTAAAAAGATCTTTAAATGAGCTTTAAGAAAATACCACATTAAGTACATCTAACTTTATTAGTTTCGGAAATATGACCATCCAAATCAGGTATTTAGGTAATTTTTAAAGTACCGCCATTTTGTAATAGGTGAAGATATTGACTTCATATTCTAGGGTTATAAAGTACTCGTCAGGAGCTTTAAAATGATGTATCACTCGACCCGCCTTCTTATTTAAGAAGTTTGGGGTGGTGGCCCTGGTGGTTAAGGGGTTAAAGGAGCGCCGTCCAATTTTTTGTAAAACGTTCCTCCTCAATAAATATCTTGACGTGTTTCGGCGATTTTCTCAAATCTGTCTCGTTTCGAAGATAACTTGAGTGGAAAGTTTTTAAATGAACACCCTGTATAGTAAAAACTTTGCCAATCATAGTTAGCAAATAAAAAAATAGTTAATCCGAATGGTTTAGAAGTTTGACATGTAAAGAAATTAATAAATATTGACTAAAAGTAAGTTACTATTAATTACTTAACAAATCCAATAATGTGTGTAAAAATCGGTTTGTATTTATTAGTAGAAGAAATAATAACAAATTTGTACATACCTTCCTTATCTCTCAAAGGGCACTATAATTTTACACACAGCATCACTGTTAATCAATCACAAACATTTTAACGTGCATTTTGGTTAAAACACTTAAAGTTTATCGACAGTATTTGCGATATAGCAATCTGAAAATAAAAAATATATATATTACCCAAAAACTAAACTTATTTTCCTAGTTATTAGAAAGTTATCACTCAAAATTTTTACGGTAACGTTAACGGTAAGACAAGACAACCTATTTATATCAGGGGGCGTCTATAAATAACGTAAGGCGTTTTTCAATTTTTTGACCCCCCTTTCCCTGTGGCAAGATTTGCTTCAATCAATTGAGGGGACCCATTTTTATGCCAAAATTTACTTGTTCAGAGTTAACTCCTCTCCCCACAACACCGTAAACTGAACTCTTATTTGAAATGAGATACTCGGTATATTTTTACTTATTTGATTACAATCAATTCGCTACCTTTTGACATCTTAAAATAATTTAAATTCTTAATCTAGAGGGCCATGTGTCAAAAAACAGCAAACGAAATGTCATTGTACTCGGAATGTCATAGAAATAAATAAATCAGTGTTACAATGTACATTTATGTAAAACACCTACGTACCAAATTGTATTTTTCTATTTGAAAAAATAATAAAAATAATATGGGGGTAAGGTATCGACTAGGCACACTTTGTATTAAGAGTAAATTTTCTCTGAAAGTACTGAACTGATTTTAAGAAACTAAAAACTATTAAGACGATATTTTAAAACCCTTTAAGAAAAAATCACTTTAAATCACACCCTTTCCTATTAGAACTTCTTAAAGTTTGTGTTTGTGGTGGGAGGAGATAACTTGGAACAAGTAAACACACAAGAATGTGTTCCCCTAAAAATAGATAATTACGTGTTTTAGGATTTTCTATAAGTGCACAAATAAATTATTAAAAAGTTGTTAAATTACGCAGAAATAATGCGATTGCAAATCATTTATATACAGGGGTATTACCGTTAACGGAAGCTGTATTTTAGCGAGCGATAACTTTCTATTTAGGATCACAAAAACCATTTAAACATATGATGAGAGATGACACATTTCAAAGACAGACTTATTTAATTAAACAAATCAAAACATTAAAATTGGTGTTTTGCTGCCAAAAAGTTAACGTACCTACTTTAAATAAGTAACAGGTGCTCTCGGCGCAAACAGTCAACACATCTGAAATAATAACTCTAATTATAAATATACAGAGGTTAACTAATTTTAGACCGTTAATTTAGTTAATAAATTGTTTCGGCAGTCGGTTATGCAAGTTGATTTAGGTATTTTGTGATGGATATGGCGCATTAGGAAATGCAGCCATCCGTATTAGGTCAAAGTATGCAGGTTTTATCTATTTTTGCATTTTCAACTTTTTCATATTAGAGCTTGTAATAACTGAAAATAAATGCTAGATATTTACTTCGTCCAGCGAGTCTATAATCTTAAGGTAGGTTTACATTTGACATTTATTGCATGATATTTATGTCAGACAGAAATTCTGGCTATTGTAAACAATAAAAAATTTCTATTGGACATACATTTTTGACCAACACTTGACAATGGCAGCGTAATGTCGCTTAAAAAGCCGATTTGTTATGCGAGATTATATGGATGTCGAACGCGAGCGACATTAGTATAGAGAATGGCCGGGCAGAGACGCAACTAGCAAACCGATGTTTGGTGATTTTTTGGACATGTTTAAGTTAATTTCTGAGTAAGTACATTTCAAGAATATTAAGTTAAAATTAGAGATGAATCGGAGCAAAATTAACGAAGAGACAACGATTTACGTAGATATAGGTAAGCCCATTAAACTCGCCTATGAACGTTAAATTTATTTTTAGTACTCAAAATTTTAAAGCGCTTTTCCTTCAACTTTTTTTATACATTATTTTTTAATTTTTAGTGAGTTTTATTTATCTTTTTAAAGTCAGTTTATTTGTTTTAATATTTATTAATTTGTCAATCTTTATAATTTCTTAAAAAACAAAAAGTTTTCCCAAAATCGCGTTTTTTACTTCAAATTGTTCCCAAAAAGTGAAAAATTAATATTTCAAATAATCGTCTCAGCGTTACTTGGAAAAAAAATATCTAACAGACGAACTTGGAGTTTTTGATTTTACATGATCCAACACCATATGATGCTGAAGAATTGTCCAGTATAGTTCCTCCACTCACGGTTCCCAACAGAGAAACTCGTGGTTCCGCGTATGCATCCCTATACGGTCCAACTGGACAGGCCCCGAACTTCCCACTTTGTTCGTTCTTTTATCCCTAGAGTTTCTAGATTGTGGAACCTGCTGCCCGCGGAGGTCTTTCCTTCCCCCAAATCTTTCAAGTTTTTAAGTCCCGTGTTAACAAACTCCCTCTTACCTCGCTTAAGACACCCACGGTACGTTAGTATTTAGGCTTTAGCCTTCGTGGTTTGTCCAAAGCTAAAAAAGGTCACCGCAATTTACCTTTTATTCGGGAGGCTTCCCAATAATAATTGCTTCCCTTGCCTGTGTACACAATATTCTTTTAATATTTTTTTTTATCTTTGGACAAACCACGAAGGCTAAAAGCCTAAATCCTAACGTACCGTGGGTAACTTCAGTGAGTTAAGAGGGAGTTTGTTGACACGGGACTTAAATACTTGAAGATTTGGGGGAAGGAAAGACTTCCGCAGGCAGCAGGTTCCACAATCTAGAAACTCTAGGGATAAAAACGAACAAAGTGAGAAGTTCGGGGCCTGTCCAGCTGGACCGTATAGGAATGCATACGCGCGGAACCACGAGTTTCTGTTGGGAACCGTGGTGGAGGAACTGATACTGGAAAATTCTTCAGAGCAGAAGCCATGAAGTACCTATAAAAAAGCGATAAATCCCCCACAGCCCGACAATGGGCCTTTCTGTAAGTGAAGGATTATTAATGAGACGAAAAAAATAATATATTTTAATGTGCCATTGAGTTAAATAAATAAATTTGGACTGTCTTAAAAAAAATCATAACCCTATGATTTTACGAAAAAGAAATCTCTATTTTTCGACAGCACGGCTTTTCATGCCATTCATTTACTTTTTTCGTATGTCATATCGACCGTAGAGAATTATTTCCATTTGTTTTTATAACTAAAATTTTAATCCAGTAATTATTTTCATGTTCAGATTACTAAATTAAAAGTGCTATTCAACCCTGCCGTTCTGGCGCTTTACATTTCAGCTCATTTGCACGTCTAAGTCTTTATTCGTCATAATAATTATTTTCCTACTTAGAATCACATGTTCTCAAACGTTGTGAACGTGAATTTTCCACCAATTGATTCTCAATCAAAAGCAGCATCCACTTATTTCGTAGTCTCGCAGTGTTTCGCTAGAAACATTTTTATTCAAAAGGTTTACTTCTTGAAATAATACTTTTTTTTTTTCATTCTTTTTACGTAGGTACGAAGAAGGTATACAGCATATTTTAAAGGTAAACATACGACACCTTTTAAAAAACAAAAAAAAAAAATTTGAATCGGACCCAGCAAAACCACAAAAAAGTGTAATAATAAAAAGGTGTTTTTTAGTATTAAATCTAAAGCTGACGTTAAAAATTGGATTTTTTTCATTGAGCTTTCTCATTTTAATGGAATGTATTCCAAGACAGGACCAACTTAGCCCATATTCCATTATTTTTTTTTATCTTTGACAATCCACAAAGGCTGAAAGCCTAAATACTAACGTACCGTGGGTGTCTAAAGCAGGGTAAGATGTTATGAAGTTTGTTAACACGGGACTTAAAAACTTGAAGATTTGGGGGAGAAGGAAAGACCTCCGCTGGCAGTAGGTTCCACAGTCTAGAAACTCTAGGGATAAAAGAACGAACGAAATGGGAAGTTCTGGGCCTGTCCAATTGAACCGTATAGGGATGCATACGAGCGGCACCACGAGTTTCTCTGTTGGGAGCTGCAAGAGGAGGGACTGTACTGGATAATTCGTCGGAGCAGAAGCCGTAAAAGTATCTATAGAAGAGCGATAGATCTCCCACAGCTCGATGATGGGCAAGAGAAGGAAGTCTTTGAGTAAGTAAAGGATTATTAAGACGAACAGCCCTTCTTTGAATGGCATTAAGAATGCTGAGGGTTGTAGGGGATGCCATTCCCCAGACATAAAAACAATATTCCAGAGAGGGTCGAATTTGGGACACATACATGTGTGTATAAGTTGGAAGGAGAAAAATACTTTTGGCTCGGAAAAGAAATCCAAGCTTTTTGAAGCCGCGGTGGCTATAGATACAATGTGTTTATGCCAGTTAAGGTTATTCTCAAATGTGACGCCCACAAGGTTAAATGTGTCCCCGCTCTGCAAAACCTGGCCACTCATAAGCAAAGGATGAGTGTTTGATGATTTTTTCGCGACAAGGAACGTGATTGTGTTTTGGAGGCATTAAATTGAACGAGATTTTTGGCGCCTCAATCCAATATCAAACTGAGATCCTGTGAAAGAGATATCTGCATCGCCCTGCGTTTGCTTTCCAAGTCGGGTTGAGAGATTGGTTTGGGAACCTGAAAAGTGGAGTGAAGGGTACTATCGTCAGCATAACTATGAATGGGATTGGTTGTGGAAGAAAGAAGGTCGTTGATGTGAAGAAGAAACAAAGTTGGTGCCAGCACTGAACCCTGTGGCACTCCAGCATTAATTTCGTGAAAGCTTGAAGAGTGGCCATCAACAATGACTGATATACGTCGATTAGAAAGATAACTGGAGAGACAAGAGCAGAGTTTAGTTGGAAGACCGCAAGAGGGAAGTTTATTAAGAAGTGCGTCATGCCAGACTTGGTCGAAAGCTTTAGATATATCAAGAGCAACGATCTGGGACTCACCTAGAAACTCAAAAGACTTGTTCCAGTTGTGTGAAACGAAGGAAAGAATATCTGCTGTAGATCTCTTGTGACGAAATCCGTATTGCCTGTCATGTAAAATTTTATGTTTTTCTAAGTACCTAAGAATTTGCGAGTTAATGGATTTCTCCATTACTTTACAAAGCATTGAGAGGAGTGAAATGGGTCTATAGTTGGATGGAAGAGATTTAGATTCTTTCTTGGGAATAGGCAGGACACATGCAGCTCTCCAGCTGTCTGGAAATATACCCGTGTCATAAGAAATTCGAAAGAGCCTGGTTAAAATAGGTGCAAGTTCAGGAGTATACAATCTAAAGCTGCAATAATTTTTATTTTTTTTTTTCATTGGTTTCTCATTTTAATGGAATCTATTCCAAGACAGGACTTCCAACTCGCCATATTCCATTATAGAAAATATTTCACCTAAATACCACGGTAAATAAACCTTACAGTGTCAAAATAACTCACTTTTAACATTAACAACACAGGCCCACAAAATAAAAAAGTGGTTTGTGCTGTGTATCGGACAAAGATTTCTCACGTATTTTCTCTCGCTGAACACGAATCTGATAGTCTAAGATCCGGCATTAAGAAAATATACCTCATCTGTTAATTAAATGAAATAATATTTTCTAGGCAGATTTTAATGTAGTGAATGCAAGTGAACAACATCTGCCAGCATAGGTCTGCTACAATTATTAATAATTAATTAATTAATAGGTAATTTATTTATTATTGTTACCTTTACATGTTAATTGCATAAACCAATGATCAGCGGTGAAATAGCTTAGTTGGTTAGGTAGAAGCCCGATTTTATTCAATTAAATATGGTAAACATAATTTTGCTAATAGACAAGGGAATAAAAACTAGAGCAAAAATGTTACCCAGTGCGGGATACGAACCCAGAGTGTCAACAAGGCATGCACAGCTAAATGCTGCTGCCTAACCAACTAGGCTATTTCACCGCTCTTTGGTTTATGCAATTAACATGTAAAGGTAACAATTATAAATAAATTAACTATTAATTAATTAATTATTATTAATTGTAGCAGACCTATGCTGGCAGATGTTGTTCACTTGCATTCACTACATTAAAATCTGCCTAGAAAATATGATTTCATTTAATTAACAGATGAGGGTATATTTTCTTAATGCCGGATCTTGGACTATGAAGTTAAAACTAGAGGTCAAACTTTGCTGGTGCCAAGGGGGCACTAGAAATTTTTTCAAACAGTAAGAAGGGGCTCTGCAATACCTCCTTTTAATGGTCCTTTAATACTCCACTTAAAGTCACTTTGTATTTGAAAATCGGTCCAGCCGTTCCAGATTTACAAACCAATACCATTAAAACCATACTGTTTCTACAGAATTTAAGCCCAATTTAAACTCTGGAACGGGTGGGCTGTTTTACAACAACAAACTGGCGTTGAGTTAAGAATTAAAAGGCCTTTAAAACAAGGTGCTACATAACCGTCTTTTTATATAACAAAAAAGAAAATTCTAGTGTCCCCTTGCCACCAGCAAAGTTTGATGCTCCTTTTAAACACATTTCTTATTTTTTTACTATTAAAAATTAAAGAAATTAAGAGGAAAATTCCACACCACTGTTTCTTGACCAATCAAATGTGTAGTTTTGGTTGCATTACCAATGCAATACAAGTATTTATTAGATTTTTTTTCTCCTGCCTGGGGTACCCTGGAGCGAATTATAGTGGACATTTTTTGACATAATCATTGAATTTGTTTTAACGTCATGTCTGTCATTCACATACATAATTAAAGAAAATGTTATTTAGTACCAGTTGTAGTATTTCAGACATAACATAATATAAAATAATGTAAGGTTTTAAGACCCTAAATGACAATTTTATACAACTACAGTTAGTTAAATAATATCATAAGACTGAACTACTAGACATAAGTGAAGAGCAAACGAATGCAAGGTATAGGTCTAAAAAATTAAGATAAACTATTTTTACCAACTGTAGTAATATAAGTAATATATAATATAAAAGAATAAACAATGATAAGGTCTAAAAGAACATATATTTGCAACTACAATTGGTAAAATGGAAAATATTTATTTTATAGTAAAATTTTAAATCTCGTGTCAAAGTTACAAATATTAATTTAAAAGAATATTATTTAACACAAACTTGGTGTGAAATTTTCTTACCGAATACCACACGTGCCTAAATTATTCCGGGAAATTTTTCTCGGCCACGAATATTTTAAGAAAATTCTCCCTCGCCTGCGGCTCGGGATAATTTTCAAAATATTCGTGGCCTTGAAAAAATTCTGGAAATAAATTAAGCACTAGTGATATTACAAGTGACAAGTTTTAAAATGTACAATCTGCAATATTATTACATATTACAAAACATAAACAAAAATAAATAATAGTTTAAAAAACTAAAAAACACACTTTTATATGCAACCGAACTAAAAATTAGAAAATAATTTTTCATTACGAAGAGTTTTGTCACTTCAGAGTAAAAAGCGTGGGTGCATTTTACTACTTTTTTTCATAACTTTTCCCTCATAGATATTTGCAAATAGAATAATTATAACATTTAATATATTAAGCACCCCACGCTTTTATTCTGAAGTGACAAACTCTTTGTAATGAAAAATTATTTTCTAATTTTTAGTTCGGTTGCATATAAAAGCATGTTTTTTAGTTTTTTTAAACTATTATTTATTTTTCATTTTTTAGTTCGATATATCAATTAGTTTTCTGCGGTCATGTGATATTGAAATGTTTTACGAACTATTTCGTAATTTCATCATTTCATTTAAAGCTTCACTAATCAGGATAACGGGATACTGTTTTTAAATTATTGCATTGTCATCGGTCCTTGATACGTGTGCAAAGTTTCAAAGATATTGAATTGCTGGGAGTTGGTAAAAATTAGGCTCAAAGATTCCGTTACATAGATAGATAGATACAACCCAAGCTAATAAAAGCGTGTTAAAAACTATGAACTAAATTAAATGCATTCATTCTCATGTTTTAATTCTCTTATTGATTTAAGTAGTCACGGCCTAAAAACAAAAATATTTAAATTCAAATTTAAATACAACTATAGGGATATTAATTTCATTTCTGTATTAAATAAGATAGATAGAGATTGCACACCTTGGAACTAGATTCCTATATTGTGTTATTTTTGAAATTTTTGCATCAATTTTTTATATTCAAACTTTCTTTAACTACATATAAAACAAGCTATTTACAGTTCACATTCCCCGAACTTTAAGTTCAATATTTGCGCCTTTGAAACTTCAAAATAATTATTCGGGGAGCAACTGAAAGTCACATGTTCAATGCGGTGGCAAAAGTTGTTTTCCATGATGAAATTATCGATTATCAATCACATGCATTCACTCACTTTGTGGCAAACGAAAAGAAATAAGTGGTCGGCCACACTTTGCCTCCGAATGGGGAATAGGTATGAAAAGGGATCGGGAAAAGGGTTTTTGACCCTGTTATTGTGGCGAAAAGCGGAGGGAACATTGCCGTAAAAATTTCGTTGCGGTTGATGTGGTTGGCAGGATAGTCATTAACTAACTGCAGTAGACCACATATTGGGAAATGTCGAGTTTGGAAAATCCTTTTTAAGCAGTAAAAAGGACGAAGCATAAATAGAGATTTGGGTACCTTATATTAAGATCGGTAATAGTTCGATATAGCGGTTTTCGCTATTATAAGAGATTTTCGAAAAATTCTTTTTCAGGGCGTTTCTATAGGTCGATTATGACACAAATCTGTGTGCGCGTTTTCCAAAATCCATTTCTATAATTTATTATTAATAAAAACATATTCCGGGACGGTGGAGTGAACAGGGGTGCTGGGTGAGGACGAAACAGTAGAAATCCTACATTAAACACCCAAAAACAGTATTTTACAGTACACACCGTACTTTCTGTTTACAATAATGTCCAAAAAATTGTTTAAAAAATAAAAATAAATAATAGTTAACACAACAATCCCGCCATGGCTGTCACGACTGTCACTGCATAAAAAAGAAGAGTTTGCAATAGAACTGTAAATGTCTTGCGATGTTGCCAAATGAAGTGAGAAAGTCTCCATAGCTTAAAAAAAGGAAGATGCAGGGCAAAATTCATATGAAAAATTAAGTTATTCCTTCTTCCTATTATAATTTGTAGAAAAAAAATGAAAATACCTAAAGCCTAGTTCATAAGCTTGCGCAATGCGATTTGCGAATCGTGTTCTGATTGGTCCATTTGTAACGAAACATTCGAAAGTCGTTAGAAATTGACCAATCAGAACGTTTCGCGATTCGAATTTCGAAAGCTTATGAACTAAGCTTACACATAAAGAAGGAGGCATTTCTACAAAAAATACCATTGTTTCCCATGGAAATGGTGGATAATTCCCGAAATAGGCTTTGTGTTAGTTCTTCATAAGAAGTTTGACAACGCTGCTTATATCAAGACTGTCATTTTCATAATGACGAACTTCATGTTATCAGCTGACCAAAATGAATGCGCCTATTTTCCTTCTTTAATTAATGACGGACGAGATATCTCATATGTGTGGGATAGTTTTTCGAAAAATTTAATACTTTTCAAAATTAATTTACATTTTTCATGTGCCCCGAGTGCAATGTATTAATGTTTTCTTGTGTTTGACGTTGGATTTATACTGTTTTGTCCCCACCCAGCACCCCTGTTCACTCCACCGTCCCGTAAATATGTTTTTATTAATAATAAATTATAGAATTGGATTTTAGAAAACGCGCACACAGATTTGTGTCATAATCGACCTGTAGAAACGCCCTGAAAAATAATTTTTCGAAAATCTCTTATAATAGCGAAAACCGCTATATCGACTATTACCTTAAGATCTTTATAACTGACTAATGTTCAGATTGGATGGTGTAACTGGGGGCAAAAGTCTATGCAAGTTGATGCATCGATTGTCCATAATACTGTCTATAAAACATGTAGTACTACAACAAGGTCTGACAATAGGATTGAACGTTTTTAATGGGCTACTGTGAAGTTACCAAAAATATATTTCGACTTGTTACTAAAATTAAAAAGACAATTCTGGAAATTAATTGAAATACTTTCAGTTTGCAAAAATTACATTCTTAAGATGATCACCGCATTCTTCAATGCACTGCTGCATATTGGAGTAAAAATGGCGCATAACACGCGTCAATAAATCTACGTTCATGGTACCTCTTCACGAATTTTTTATTTAAGTTGGGCAAGTGTTTGGAGACGAGTAGAAAACAATTTCTTACCCATCTTAAAATTGCAATTCTTGTTAGAACGTCTGCACGCACTGGCAAATTAAATTCACGTCGAAGGTTTCTCCAAATTGGCACAATGCACCGCGTCAGGAAAAACGATTCTACAGCAAAGATCCGTTGATTATTTGGCCAATTTGCCATTGTAATACAAATTTTTCAACAGTAAACTTTAGTTTTATTACTATTTGACGTTATTATCTACATACTATAAACTTTTCATTTACATGAATAAAAAAAAAATGTGACGATATTCATGTCAATTTTTTTCTTAATAAAATTTTTAATTACACTATATCAGCTCAGAATATGGTTTGCCAATCTCCCGGAAATTTATTTATTAATAACTTTTATTGTTAAAAAAAACTCATCAGAAAAAAAGATGGGGGTCTATTTATATAACCGGATCTTATGTAATAAATTCGCTTTTAAACCAATTTTTGCTTGTCAATCCATAAACTACGTCCCAATCATAAATTAATTTTAGACAGAAACTCAGTTAACTAATTTTCTATCCTGAACATTTAAGCGTTTCCAGATACATCCACCTTTTTTTGGGTTTAATCTGATTTGCCACACTTTGCTTATCAAAATCGCTTGTTCTATTTTTACATTTTATTACTCCGAACCCACGCTTTTTGACGTTACTCCTTTCTAAATGGGTTAGGCTGCATCTTTTATAGGACAGAGCAGGAGACACATAAATTTTTATACAGAGTGTCCGGAAAAAAGTGGTAAAACTATCGGATATGAACCGTACAGGGGTTCGCAAACCTATTTGTACGCCTTGGAAATTTCCATTTTTCTTACGACGCCCCTTAACTCTGGACCCTCTACCAGCCTAGCCTAGAAATATGGCCAGGCACTAATAATACTGACCTTATTTTGACATCTAAGCTTGCGCAGATGCATGGTGGGATAAGGAGTCCCTTAATAAGGATAGTGGCTTTATTTATGTCGGTCTTAGGTCGTGCCTTATTTTGGTCTTATTTTAACTCTCGGAACTGTTCGTCGAACCGAACGGCTGCCGATCACAAAATCGAAACGTTTTTAGAAGTAAAAATACTTAAAACCTTGTGTTTGATGATTTTTTCGCGACAAGGAACATGATTGTTTTTGGATGCATTAAATTGAACGAGATTTTTGGCGCCCCAATCCAATATCAAATTGAGATCCTGTGAAAGAGATATCTGCATCGCCCTGCGTTTGCTTTCCAAGTCGGGTTGAGAGATTGGTTTGGGAACCTGAAAAGTGGAGTAAAGGGTACTATCGTCAGCATAACTATGAATGGGATTGGTTGTGGAAGAAAGAAGGTCGTTGATGTGAAAAAGAAACAAAGTTGGTGCTAGTACTGAACCCTGAGGCACTCCAGCATTAATTTCGTGAAAGCTTGAAGAGTGGCCATCAACAATGACTGATATACGTCGATTAGAAAGATAACTGGAGAGCCAAGAGCAAAATTTAGTTGGAAGACCGTAGGAGGGAAGTTTATTAAGAAGTGCGTCATGCCAGACTTGGTCGAAAGCTTTAGATATATCAAGAGCAACGATCTGGGACTCACCTAGAAACTCAATCTGCTGTAGATCTCTTGTGACGAAATCCATATTGCCTGTCATGTAAAATTTTATGTTTTTCTAAATACCTAAGAAATTGCGAGTTAATGGATTTCTCCATTACTTTACAAAGCATTGAGAGGAGTGAAATGGGTCTATAGTTGGATGGAAGAGATTTAGATCCTTTCTTGGGAATAGGCTGGACACGTGCAGCTCTCGAGCTGTCTGGAAAAATACCCGTGTCATAAGAAATTCGAAAGAGCCTGGTTAAAATAGGTGCAAGTTCATGAGCACATATACCATTACTATTGGACTCTTCTGATCTTAAAGAATAGCAAAGGAATTTTCATGCAGTGTGAACATGTTTTCTTTTGATCGATGATTCGATACTTGCATATTGATTTTTTGCAACATCCCGTATCATCTTAACACAATTAAAAGATGTAAATCCAGAGAAATGATAAAAGAGATTTTAAAATCAACCTAAAACGATTTTTGATAAAATATGCACATATCCCGCTTTGAATAAACACTTCCAATTGTTATTGTTCTGCAAAAACCTGCTAAAATCTCGCCGACGAAAATAAAATTATCGCTGGTTCCGAACACTATCAGTGTGATATAATAATTGATTAGTTGTGTAGAAAATATGTCGCAGGTTATTATTATAAACGAAAACGAGAGGAGATATTAAGTGAACGATCGATTACCTGTTGTCGACACAATTTTATAACTTGAATAAATATTGCCTGCAAAAAGTTGCCTGCTATTCCAGGATATCCTGGAAAGGACCGTCTAAAAATACGAGGGGGTTAATAAAAATATTACGTGGTGTTTCACTTAATGATTTTTTATGTATTTCTTGTGCCAATTTGTATTGTTTTTTATCCTTAAACTTAAAAACATGAAGAGTCATAGTCTGACGCTATACCCCACCGACGCCGTTTATATCGAATAGTTGAAGCTAGCTTGAGTTAAAGCGGCTTTTAAAAGTGGCTTGAAAAAAGCGATATAAACGCTGCTTGAAAGTGACTTGAATCGTTCAAGTCAAGCCTGAAAATAAGTAGGGTTGACTTCACTGAAGCCGATTAGAAACACGATATAAACGATTCAAGCGGGCTTAATAACTGCCTAACTTCAGATGAATGCTTCCTCGAACGTCATCAGTGTCAATTTCATATATGATTTTGACATTTTTATAAAAATATGAGTTGGAAAACAGGTGAAAAAACTTTAAAACACGCTCACACCAACAACAGCACACAAAACGGGACGAATTAAAAAGTGAGGTTTGTTTTTCATTTGATGTCTACTGTGAAGTTGGATGCAAAACTGCCGCATGCGTACGACGATGGCCTGAAATGTGCTTGACCTCGATTTTCAATCGACTTTCAAACCACCGAAATAAACACGTAGACTTGGAAATCGCTTCAAAGCCGCTTTGTTTTCAAGCCAGCTTGAACTATTCGATATAAACGTAGTAAGTGCGCGTAGTTCGGTGACCAAACCATTTGTCGAAACATTTGGCAAACTATTTGTAAGCAAGCGGACTCGAGAAAAGTTGGGCCAATCAAGCGAATGTAGACGAACTACCCGTCCACACAATGGTCTACTTGCCAAAGTTTGTCGGCAGTTGGCCCAATGTCATAGGATACAGTTTTTCTGTGGGGACCTGCCCAAATCTCGTTAACTTTTTCCTGTTTCTAGCGGAAGAAAATTTCGGTATATTTGCACAGACCCCCCTTCCCCCACACGGTGAGTTTAGGTGAGATTTAAACCATTGAAAAAAAATGTTGATATATCAGTACTGTCATGTGGAGTACAAAAATGCCATTATACAGGGTGTGTCAAAAATTTTGAGGTTATTTTTTTAATTACTCATCATAATTTTTTAGGCAACCCTATAGCAATTTTACCCTGTGTCTCCGAAATCATCCACTTTTAAACTGCGGTAGCATTTTTCTGCACCTTTAAAAGACACCTTATATATCTTATAACCCTGTATTTAATTCTAGAATTAAAAAACATTATATTTTAGAAGCTACATGCTATATTACAAATTTAAATAAATTACTTTAGCTAGCTATAAACTTTTAACAAAACATAATTTTTCAAACCCAAAATTAAATTAAATGTCATTAAATCTACATGGAAAACCATTTGTTAGACCGTAAATATAAATTTAAATTAACATTATGACTT
Source organism: Listronotus bonariensis (assembly GCA_014170235.1). NCBI lineage: Eukaryota > Metazoa > Arthropoda > Insecta > Coleoptera > Curculionidae > Listronotus > Listronotus bonariensis. Next base: position 171,488 of record JACEGR010000865.1, on the reverse strand, counting down.
ACATACATATATTCATTTCATTTTAAAATTTATATTAAATGTGTATGTAAAATTAAGTTATATGATAACAGTTTTATGTATTTTTTTTTAATTTTTGTGCTTTATTCTAATTTAGTTGGCAGTATGCCTATTTGTAATTTTATTATTTTTTAAACATTAAAACTTTTTAACAGACGCGGCTTGTTTTACTTAATGACCCACCAATATAATTTCTTTTTAAAACCAAAACATAAAAGACATTATAGCTATTTATGTATCAAGGGCGTTACTAAGACTATCATACCCTGAAGGTCGAAATAGCCCGAGGGCTAGATTTCGACCTGATGTGCATTATAGTCCAGTAAAGCCCGTGGTGCATACAATGCTTTATGTTTTACCCAAAAAAGAGTTTTTCAATGACTAATTACATTATTTATTCGCAATATAAAAAATAAGTTGCACCTGTACCTGTATACGTAAGTAGATAATGACTGGTGTTAAGTTTGACTTTGATGTTTCTATCAGTTAGTCAGTTGGCATTTTTTATTTAACGATTTGCTCAAAATGGAAGAAATTCCACAAAATAAAAGAGAAAAGGCCATAAAAGCGACCGAAAATCTTTTACCAGTTAAATCAAGGCAACAGTATGATCGGGAGTATGGCATATTTGGTATTTGGAAAGATGCGAACGCAATTCTTCAAATACCCGAAACCATTTTAATGGCATATTTTCAGGAACTGGTAAGTTATTGATTTTATTTTAATACATATGTTTATAGAAACTTGATCTTTATTGTGAAAGAAATAAAATTGGATAAGCAATAAAATTTCCATATTAGCTATTAGGCATTATAAGCGGGCATTATCATAATGCCCGCTTATAGTGCCCTAGGTGTGATAGCAGGTATTATTGCTTACCATAACATATTCCGTTTCTAAGGTATTACAGATCAATAATAAATGGGTAAAACATTAATACTTAAAAACAACAACAAATCTATTACTATGCGAAACCTTCCCAAATACAGAATCGAACTAGTTTACTCGACCGCATTAAAAATATACTTTATGGGTTTATACAGCAATGCAAGATGCATTAGAACCAAAGAAATGGCCACAGCAGTTTAAAAAAACTAAAAAAACACGCTTTTATATGCAACCGAACTAAAAATTAAGAAAATAATTTTTCATTAAAAAAAATATTGTCACTTCATAGTAAAAGCGTGGGGTGTACATATATTACTAATGTTTCATAACTTATTCCATTCATCAGATATCTATGCAAATGGAATAAGTTATGAACATTTAATATATTAAATCACTCTACGCTTTTTTACTATGAAGTGAAAATATTTTTTTAATGAAAAATTATTTTCTAATTTTTAGTTCGGTTGCATATAAAAGCGTGTTTTTGATTTTTTAAACTATTAATTATTTTTTCATTTTTAGTTCGTTATATTGCACAAAATTCTTGACATAACAGTAGAGTAGAACATACTATTTAATTAAGCAGCAAAAGAAAATAACCAGCCCCCTATGAAATGACAATGGTAGCAAATTTTAAAATTTTGCAAAAGATTGCAACTCACTAAAAATTTCTTCTTCATTAAGTAGCAAAGTTTCAAATTTTGCCAACAGATGGCAATCCAGGCAATGTTTGGACCGTTGCCAACATTTTGCAATCCACTAAAAAATTTCTTCTTCATTTAATAGCAAAGTTTGAAATGTTTTCCAACAGATGGCATCCTAGGTGTTGTTTTTATAATATAATGGAATTTTTTTTCCTGGCGATTAAAAAAGATAAAGGGATACTGTTTGCAGATTATTGCATTGTCATGGGTCCTTAATACGTGTGCAAAGTTTCAAAGAAATCGAATAGCTGGAAGTTGGTTAAAATTAGGCTCAAAGGACACTTTAATCAAAGCAAAGTACTGCAGGAACTTATAGTAGGAATCAAGGAATCAACTTTATTTTAAAAAACTCCAAAATACCTGGTAAAAATTCAATATTAAATTAATTATTCTAAATAACAACTAAAATAAAATAAAAACTTTGACACCTGTATCTCCCAAACGATTAACTTTCGACTTAGGTAAATTGCGGTAGATCATTGTATTTTGGCCCAAGGACCCTATGGTAGCATTTTGTACAGATCCTTAAGAGACACCTGTATAAAAATCGTATAAAACATTTACATTATAACGTTTATTTTGCGCCACCCTGTATAACACACAAATCATAAACAAATCATTAATAAAAATATGTATGCAACAAATGTTTAAAAAGTAGGTCCTATTAAAAGTTTACATTTCGTTGTTTCCATTGATAGAAACGCTAGCACGGTCCACAATCATAAAAAATAATTTTTCCATTTTATTTTTATAATAGTTTTAACCTCAATACGTTCTAAGTAGACATAGGTATGCATTTATATACAGGGTGTACCCGCAGTAAGACGTCCTGGCACTTTGGAATTATTATTGTGTTCTTTAAATGGCGAAATTAACGAAACGTAGTCGTGCTAAAAATGCATGGGATTGATTCAGCCTTGTTCTAAAATATTGGTTAATCACGCTTTTATCGTTAACATTTATGTAAAACTGATATACAGCGCGTATTGAAAGAAAACAGCATTAAAATGCCTATTTTCGCTACACATTCACTTCAAGTGCTTAAAACACTAATTATACAATTGCTCTTGAAAAGTTTTTTTCTTTAATCTATGTGATAATATTCTTTAAATTTTATAACTAAAAAAAAGATCTATATTACCCATTATTATATTAATTTTACACCATTTTAACAAAATTACTATACGTTGGACCGTATAGAGGATGCATACGCGCGGAACCACGAGTTTCTCTGTTGGGAACCGTAAGTGGAGGAACTATACTGGACAATTCTTCAGAGCAGAAGCCATGGAAGTACCTATAAAAAAGCGATAAATCCCCCACAGCCCGACGATGTGCAAGAGAGGGAAGCCTTTCTGTAAGTGAAGGATCATTAATGAGACGAATAGCTCTTCTTTGAATAGAATCAAGAATGCTTAGGGTTGTGGGGGACGCCATGCCCCAGATATGAGAACAATATTCCAAGGAGGTCGGTTTGGGACACATATAAAGTGTATAAATTAGAAGGGGAAAAATACTTTTTGGCTCGAAGAGAAATCCAAGCTTTTTGAAGCTGCCGTGGCTATAGATACAATGTGTTTATGCCAGTTAAGGTTACTTTCAAATGTGACGCCCACAAGATTAAAGGTGTCTTTGCTCTGTAAAACTTGGCCGCTCATAAGTAGAGGATGAGTATTTGATGACTCTTTTCGCGACAAGGAACATGATTGTGTTTGGATGCATTAAAATGGACGAGATTTTTAGCGCCCCAATCAATATTAAATTAAGATCCTGCGAAAGAGATATCTGCATCGCTCTGCGTTTGTTTTCCAAGTCAGGTTTAGTAATGGGTTTAGGAACCTGAAAACTGGAGTGAAGGGTACTATCGTCGGCGAAACTATGAATGGAATTAGTTGTGGACGAGAGAAGGTCGTTGATGTGAAGAAGAAACAATGTTGGTGCCAGAACTGAGCCTGAGGACTCCAGCATTTACTTGGTGAAAGCTTGAAGAATGGCCGTCCACAATAACTGATATACGACGATCAGATAGATAACTAGAGAGCCAAGTACAGAGTTTAGTTGAAAGACCATAGGAGGGAAGTTTATTAAGAAGTGCGGCATGCCAGACCTGGTCAAAAGCTTTGGATATATCAAAGAGCAACGATCTGGGACTCACCTAGAAACTCAAGAGACTTATTCCAGCAGTGTGATACGAAGGAAGAAGATCTGCTGTAGATCTTTTGTGGCGAAATCCATACTGCCTGTCATGCAAAATTTTGTGTTTTCTAAGTACTTCAAGAATTTGTGAATTAATTAGTTTTTCCATTACTTTGCAAAGAACTGAGAGAATTGAGAAGTTGGTCTATAGTTAGATGGAAGAGATTTAGATCCTTCTTGGGAATAGAGTTGAACACGTGATGTGTGGTATTCGGTGAGAAAATTTCACACCAAGTTTGTGTTAAATAATATTCTTTTAAATTAATATTTGTAACTTTGACACGAGCTTTAATTTTACTATAAAATAAATATTTTCCATTTTACCAATTGTAGTTTGCAAATATATGTAATTTTAGAGCTTATCATTGTTTATTTTTATATTATATATATACCTTATATTACTACAGTTGGTAAAAATAGTTTATTTAAATTTTTAGACCCATACCTTGCTTTCGTTTGCTCTTCACTTATGTCTAGTACTTCAGTCTTATGATATTATTTTACTAACTGTAGTTGTATAAAATTGTCATTTAGGGTCTTAAAACCTTACATTATTTTATATTATGTTATTCTGAAATACTACAACTGGTACAAAATATCATTTTCTTTAATTATGTATGTGAATGACAGACACTGACGTTAAAAACAAGTTCAATGATTATATCAAAAATATCCACTATAATTCGCTTCAGGGTACCCTGGAGAGAAGAAAAAAATTCGATAAATACTTGTGTTGAAAAACCGGTTTGTGCGCAAGCAGAGTTGAGGGTAAACGCACTGGCGCCAAACATACTATCCGCATTATCGGAAAGAATTTGTTGACGGCGTCCTGGTTTTCTGTTCGGAGAGCGTCACGGTCAGACCGCGGACGGAGGGCGCCGGCGGGGTGCCGTGGTGTTGCCTTCCTGCATTCTCGCGTACGCACGGCTTCTTTAAGCGCGCATGTTCGTCCACCCATTTAGTTGTTTACTGCGCGAGGTCATAAAAATCCGAAAATGCTTCTTGCCACTGTGAGCTCTCTCTGCTTTCTCGCTGCTGCCAGCCCACGCTAAACGTAGGTGGTAGGCAGGCAGGTGTGCCACATCCATGGCCCTCTCAGAGGATAAAATTCTCAAAATTTAAAAGATTATTGAAATAAGTACTATATTGAAGTTTGGGGAGATAATGTTGGTAAAGTTATAAAATCGTGTTTTTCTTATTAAATGACAAAAACCTATGTAACAACCCAATAGCTGTCCCACTTTTTGTTTAAATTTACTAGCTAAGCATTTATACATAAATTATTTTAGGACGTATTCTCGTAAATACCTAATTTTAAAATTGTCGTTTTTACCCCTCTGAACTTTTCCGTTTTTATTCTCGAGAGATGATATTTCCCTTTCGGATAGCAAACTCAATATATCTCTTTCAAATCCCTATAAATCAAGGGATGAGTCTCAACCAAAAGATTTTGCAGGTATGGCTGGATCTGACACACACATCTCATCTCATACATTCACATTCACCATTATATTCTGTCTGTGTAAGACGCTCCACAAATCTTCGGTATAAAAAAGTGTTCGTACGATTTGCGAAAAAGATATGCATCGTGCCGAAAAAATGCTATCAGAAATGATTGCTGACGAATTACCTTCGTCCAAAGTAGATGATTTTGAAGAAACAGCGAGTGTCAAAAATTCAATCTGGTGTTAGTTTTTTTCAGAGTTTCTTTATGAGAAGGGGTTTAGACATAAGCAAGACCGGGGATAGCTTTTGTCAGGGACGTGAGGGTGTAAGAATCACGATTTCGGCCGGCAGTTCTGTTCTAAAAGTTGGTAGCATTATTAGCTGATGACAGAGTCGTGCCTTGTCGACAGCTTTGTTTGGTAAAAACTGTGGAAATTTGCCATTTTCATTTTGGAGTTGTATATTTTGCAAGGATTTCAGTTGTTAATGTTTTGGTTAGTTTAGAGACTTCACATATTATTGGTTCGGACCCGTTTTATTTTAGAGATTTTGATAGTGTTTAGTCGAAAAGTTTTCAGTCATCTTCGTGTTTCTATATACATATGCGATACGACAGGAAAGTGTCCGCTAACTACATGGTACACAGAAACCAGCCAGCAGATTACTTATGCGAAAATACCCGGTTTAGGGATTTTAAACAAACACACCTAGCATCCAAAAGTTAATGATAAGGAAGATACGGGTAAAGAGATATAAATATTTTTTTATTCATGCATTTCGATAATTTTTGATATGTTTCAAACATTTTAATAAAACTCCTGGTATCCAGGAGTTTTTAGATATCAGCTATTTATATCTGAGCAGTTGTAATTATAGCTAATAACGATGTTACCATGTATAGGTAAATACATACTTTCGGGTGCACTTGAACAACTAAAACGTGAATACCTTAAAAAACGGTTGTCGTAATGACCGATTCTTACTAAGTATAACTTTTGTGCGCAGCAAACAGAAAGCTCACTAGTTCACATACATACAGAGTGAGTAACAAAAAAATTAGGTAGTTTTAGAGGAATTTTAAATAAGTGCACCCATCTGCCGTCCTAGTCTAAAGCACACACAAATTAATATTCGATCTGAAAAGCTAATGTTTAAAAACCCCTAGAATTTTAGGCAGATCAGTGGCGTAGAATTAAGGAGAACAACAAAAAGAAGTGTATGTTGTAAACAAAATTTATTGGATTATTTTAAATAGGCATAACTTAAAACAAAACATAAATGTGGTTTAAATGTTGAAAATTAAAAATTATCAAAGTGACGACAGGACGATGAGATACCTGGCAGAGCAAAACATTTTCCATGGTTCCGTAAGTCAAAAACCATTTTAAAACTTTGGATACAAGGTGTCCGCTAATGAATGGCACACAGAAAAACCACATATTCCTATATGTCAAAATAATATTAAGATTTAACCAAACATACCTAATATTCAAAAGTTTATAATGAGGAAGATACGGAGGATGTCATAATAAAAAGAAAAGTAAATTTATTTCGATAATTGTTCCCCCTTTTTAAATATCTTAATAAAACGGTATCTGGGGGTTTTTAAACATTAGCTTTTCAGATCGAATATTAGTTTTTGTGTGTAGACTATTTTTTTGATAACGATTTTTCTGTGACTTTTTGCGCTTTGACAGTTGTGCTTACATATTACATTAGCCTCGCTTGTCGATTACAAATGTAGTTTCACTTAACACATAAAAATAAAGAAAAGTGTTTTTTAAAATGAAATAGCAATATAGTTAGACCTTAAACATCTTAAAAAAAAATTTCTGATAATATGAAAATAAGGGTACTTTCCTTGAGCAAAAATTCATATTTTTTTGACATTTCTTGTATACCACTGCAAAATAAATATTCCATTTTAGGTTTTAGATCATGGTGTCCATAAAGAATACCTTTTCGTAAAATTAATAATAAAGCTTCCATATGGCACGAACTTCTTGGCAGACACGTTAGCCCAATGTACTCCAACACTGAAGAATACACTACAAGAAAAATTTCCACCATTTCATGAGGTTTCATGCGCTTTTCATGTCTCGTACGGTATTATCCAATTATCTTTATTTGCTGTTTTGAATTAGATACGGATTTGAATCATTTATATTCATTTCATGGAAACCGCAGCCATCAAACAAAACAGAGATTAATGAACCAAATAAACGGGTAATCATCTTAGTGTAACATATCACCACTCAGTCCCTTATGGATGATTACTGGTCAAACATTTATTATTTTTTTGCATGTCAAAATATACTTCGATGCATAGAATACGTCTGTTTCTTATAAATTAAAAAAGTTATAATAAATAAATCACTAAGGAACGGGCGCGGTGGAGCGGAAAATGTAAATTATGTTGTTGTAATAATCTTCATGTTACCAGACGGTGAAAGCTTTGTAGACCTCGTAAAATTATTTCCGGTCGAGTAAGTCACATACCTTTTTTTTAATTGACTGTCTATCTATGTAACGGAATCTTTGAGCCTAATTTTAACCAACTTCCAGCTATTCGATTTCTTTGAAACTTTGCACACGTGTCAGGACCGATGAAGATGCAATAATTTAAAAACAGTATCCCGTTATCTTTTTTTGAATCGCCAGGAAAAAAATTCCATTATATTATAAAAACAACACCTAGGATGCCATCTGTTGGCAACATTTCAAACTTTGCTATTAAATGAAGAAGAAATTTTTTAGTTTTTACACAATTTGGTTAGTTGCACCATTGGTGTTCAATTTTTATGAACAATAAAAAATATAGGGTTAGTTGCACCATTGGTGTTCAATTTTTATGAACAATAACAGTTAATAAATGCCGTTAACACGCTTTTTATTAACTTGGGTTGTAACTATCAATCTGGCTATGTAACGGAATCTTTGAGCCTAATTTTAACCAACTTCCAGCTATTCGATTTCTTTGAAACTTTGCACACGTATTAAGGAAACATGACAATGCAATAATCTGCAAACAGTATCCCGTTATCTTTTTTTGGATCGCCAGGAAAAAAAAATTCCATTATATTATAAAAACAACACCTAGGATGCCATCTGTTGGCAACATTTCAAACTTTGCTATTAAATGAAGAAGAAATTTTTTAGTTTTTACACAATTTGGTTAGTTGCACCATTGGTGTTCAATTTTTATGAACAATAAAAATTAATAAGTTCTTTTACACAATTGGGTTAGTTGCACCATTGGTGTTCAATTTTTATGAACAATAACAGTTAATAAATGCCGTTAACACGCTTTTATTAACTTGGGTTATAACTATCTGGCTATGTAACGGAATCTTTGAGCCTAATTTTAACCAACTTCCAGCTATTCGATTTCTTTGAAACTTTGCACACGTATTAAGGAAACATGACAATGCAATAATCTGCAAACAGTATCCCGTTATCTTTTTTTGGATCGCCAGGAAAAAAAAATTCCATTATATTATAAAAACAACACCTAGGTTGCCATCTGTTGGCAACATTTCAAACTTGCTATTAAATGAAGAAGAAATTTTTAGTGGGTTGCAATATATTGGCAACGGTCCAAACATTGCCTGGATTGCCATCTGTTGGCAAAATTTCAAACTTTGCTACTTAATGAAGAAGAAATTTTTAGTGAGTTGCAATCTGTTGGAAAAATTTTAAAATTTGCCACTCTTGTTCATTAAAAAAATTTTTCGCCATTTGTCAAGAGTAGCAGAAACTAAAAAATGAAAAATAATTAATAGTTTAAAAAAACTAAAAAAACACGCTTTTATATGCAACCGAACTAAAAATTAGAAAATAATTTTTCATTAAAAAAAATATTGTCATTTCATAGTAAAAAGCGTGGGGTGATAAATATATTAAATGTTATAATTATTATATTTGCAAATATCTATGATGGAAAAGTTATGAAAAAATAGTAAAATGCACCCCACGCTTTTTACTATGAAATGACAATATTTTTTTAATGAAAAATTATTTTCTAATTTTTAGTTCGGTTGCTTATCCGCCATAATCTAATAATTAAAAATTATACAGGGTGTTCCATAGGAAAAATCATGTTTGGGTTATATTTGGAAAAATATTAAATTAATAGCTATTTATGTATCAAGGGCGTTACTAGGACTATAATGCCCTGAAGGTCGATAGATTTCGACCTGATGGGCATTATAGTCCAGTAAAGCCTGTGGTGCCTTACATACATATATTCATTTCATTTTAAAATTTATATTAAATGTGTATGTAAAATTAAGTTATATGATAACAGTTTTATGTTTTTTTTTTGTGCTTTACTGTAATTTAATTGGCAATATGCCTATTTGTAATTTTATTATTTTTTAAAAAATTAAAACTCTTTAAACAAGCGCGGCTTGTTTTACTTAATGACCAACCAATATAATTTCTTTTTTAAAACCAAAACATAAAAGACATTATAGCTATTTATGTATCAACGGCGTTACTAATACTATAATGCCCTGAAGGTCGAAATAGCCCGAGGGCTAGATTTCGACCTGATGGGCATTATAGTCCAGTAAAGCCCGTGGTACATACAATGCTTTTATGTTTTACTATTTTTTCAATGACTAATTACATTATTTATTCGCAATATAAAAAATAAGTTGCACCTGTACCTGTATACGTAAGTAGATAATGACTGGTGTTAAGTTTGACATTGATGTTTCTATCAGTTAGTCAGTTGGCATTTTTTATTTAACGATTTGCTCAAAATGGAAGAAATTCCACAAAATATAAGAGAAAAAGGCCATAAAAGCGACCGAAAATCTTTTTGCCAGTTAAATCAACGCAACAGTATAATCGGGAGTATGGCATATTTGGTATTTGGAAAGATGCGAACGCAATTCTTCAAATAACCGAAACCGTTTTAATGGCATATTTTCAGGAACTAATAAGTTATTGATTTTATTTTAATACATATGTTTGTATAAACTTGATCTTTATTGTGAGAGAAATAAAATTGGATAGCAATAAAATTTCCATATTAACGCATTATATAGCGAGCATTATCATAATGCCCGCTTATAATGCCTAGGTGTGATAGCACGTATTATTGCTACCATAACATATTCCGTTTCTAGGTATTACAGATCAATAATAGATGGGTAAAACATAAAAAAACTTACTGCACCACTAGATTCTACGTAAAAATATCTACTAAATTTAGTTCTTACTTTTGTTGTTAGTTGCCAGACAACTGAAATAGAGGGAGGTCCAGAGACGAAAAAAAATTGCTCTGTATGTCAAAAACGAAGGGGGCATAAAAAATCTTTTAGTGTCATCTTTAGTTTTATCAAAAATAATCAACAGTTCGCGAAAACCGCAAGTTTCAATCTCTAATAAAACCCTAGATACCCTGCCATTGCAACAAATCCGGTCACCCTGTACATAGTAATTTAAGCAAATTCTACTTCTAACATTTAATTTGAACCCATTTGCGTATGTAAACAAGTCGTATTTGCAGAGAATTTAATATTTTTAGGCAGATTCAAAACTTGTTTGTTTTAACTTACAAAAATACATTAACGTTTGTTTATATAATTTGATCTTTAAAAACGTGCTTTTATGCTTTTAACGGCAGGGTGAATGCGCTGGCGCCAAGCAGACTATCCGCATTATCGGAAAGAATTTGTCGACGGCGTCCTTGTTTTCTGTTCGTAGTACGGTAGCTAATAAGCGTCACGGTCAGAGCGCGGACGGAGGGCACGGGGTGCCGGTGTTTGTATTTTGCCACGGCTTTTAAGTGCGCATGTTCGTCCACCCGTCCATTTGTTTACTGCGCGAGGTCGTAAAAATCCGAAAAATGCCGGGCCGGCTACGATAAGACGCCGCAAGAGCCAAGCGGAGAGTGTGAGAGCACTAGGCTAACATAAAATCTGCTGCCTCTGATCTTTATATTAGCATAACATTTTTTAACGGCATAACGGTCTCACACTTGCCGCTTTTGGCTCGCCGTTTGACGCTTCGTATCGTAGACGTCGCCTTAAGCTGGGGATCGAACTCAGGCCTTCTGGGTTTGATCAGATCAAAGACTCTGTTCACTACGCTATCGGGAAGATAATTGTATTTCATATTTTAAAAACATATTACACCTATATTTATCAGAACATAAAAAATCTAGGATGTATTTATTATTGTGAAACAATTAAAATATGAAAAAATATTAATTCTTTTTGTGATATATCCAACGAATAACTTTCCAGGTCAACATTACAAATTTTGTGACTATTTGTATATTTTTAGTTTTTTCCTGATTTTTCAAAGACATTTTCTGACTTTTTTTGGTTTTCCATTTTTCCCAGGGCACTGAGAACCCTGTTTTAGGAGCGCTTATGTAATTTCATAAATTTTTAGTGGACCCGTGCTCACTTCGTTGGGCGTTAACTATATTTTTCTCTGAACTGTTTGTTTAATCATAATAAAATGTAGCATAGCACTCCTGAATAGGAGTATAAAATTTTCATGATCGGTTCAGTATTTCCGAAGATTAGCCCTTACAAACAAACAAACAAAAAAGTTAATAACTTTACCTCTTTATAATATTAGTATAGATTCGACACCACAGATCGGCCATTATGATACATGGACAAAAGAAAGAAATAAATGAGTGGGGTTAACCACAAGACACATACTTCAACTAACATTAAAAGCAACCACCTAACTATAAGTCGTAAAACAAAAGCGGTGAAAGTAACCTCAACTGGCATAAACACATTGTATCTGTAGCCACGGCAGATTCCAAAAAGCTTGGATTTCTCTTTCGAGCCAAAAAGTATTTTTCCCTTCTAATTTATACACTTTATATGTGACCCAAATCCGACCTCCCTTGGAATATTGTTCTCAATCTAAGCATTCTTGATTCCATTCAAAGAAGAGCTATTCGTCTCATTAATGATCCTCCACTTACAGAAAGGCTTCCCTCTCTTGCCTATCGTCGGGCTGTCGAGGATTTATCGCTTTTTTATAGGTATTTTCATGGCTTTTGCTCTAAAGAATTGTCCAGTATAGTTCCTCCACTCACGGTTTCCACCAGAGAAACACGTGGTGCCGCGCGTATGCATCCCTATACGGTCCAACTGGACAGGCCCCGAACTTCCCACTTTCTTCGTTCTCTAATCCCTAGAGTTTCTAGAATGTGGAACCTGCTGCCCGCGGAGGTTTTCCTTCCCCCCAAATCTTCAAGTATTTAAGTCCCGTGTCAACAAACTCCCTCTTACCTCGCTTAAGACACCCACGGTACGTTAGTATTTAGGCATTTAGCCTTCGTGGTTTGTCCAAAGATAAATAAAAAGTTACGAAAATTGAGCTTTTGTTATTTAAAAATTATAAATATTTCTTAAAAGAAAAGTAATAAAAACATAATGATATTAAAGTGTAATATAGGAGTATATAATTTTAACCGCATGTTACGGCAACATCGCCAAGAATTAGCCACTACTTGGTGGCACTGTAACCTTAAGTTTTACGAGTTTGGCAGTTCCTCAAAACAAACATAATAAAATTTAATCTTCAAAATAAAACTGAATATCCTCTAAACACAAAAAACAAATACTAACATTCGTACCAAGTGTGTAAACTAATGTTTCATTTTCTTCACACTAACTTCGTAATAAATTTCTCATATTTAATATTTTGGGTTATAAGAATATCAGGATAAGTTAGGCATATCTAAAGGGTGATTACTTCCTCCACTTACGGTTCCCAACAGAGAAACTCGTGGTTCCGCGCGTATGCATCCCTATACGGTCCAACTGGACAGGCCCCGATCTTCCCACTTTGTTCGTTCTTTTAACTCTAGAGTTTCTAGGTTGTGGAACCTGCTGCCCGCGGAGGTCTTTCCTTCCCCCAAATCTTCAAGTATTTAAGTCCCGTGTCAACAAACTCCCTCTTACCTCGCTTAAGACACCCACGGTACGTTAGTATTTAGGCTTTTAGCCTTCGTGGTTTGTCCAAAGATAAAAAAAAAAACGAAACTTCAAGCAGCGATTCTACATAACAAAAAATGATACAGCTCATGGGCAGAAAAAGGAGAGGTGCTAGAGGGGGTTCACAACTGCGATTAGACCCCTTCAAAATTATTGAGCATCTGGGTCCTAATTCTCGAGCATAAGAGAACGGACTCGATCACATCGCCAAAATGATCCTTCACTTCCCGGGCGGTTTTCCTTAAGCCTAGTTCATAAGCTTGCGAAATGCGATTTGCAAATTGCGAATCGTATTCTGATTGGTCAATTAGTAACGAAACATTCGAAAGTCGTTACAAATTGACCAATCAGAACAAGATACGCAATTCGCAATTCGCATTTCGCAAGCTTATGAACTAAGCTTTACAGTCGCGTGATGGGAGCAGTCCGATCTGCACACGCATACCTTGAGTAAAGCACATACACATGCGTGTGTAAATGTGGACGTCGCCTTCGTGGCTTCTCGTCGCACGCGTTGCTTCCACATGGTTGCTTCTCGCGAATGACTTAAGCACGTACGTCGCGAGCCAGCTTGGTGTTGGTTTTTCGAACGCTTTAAGGAAACATGCGTATGCGTTCACACTCAGTTTGGACAGTTTTAACAGTCTGTAGTTTTATTCGCTCAGATGTTGGCAGTTATGTTAAATGAAATGTACGCGTGCATGCTTTTGGCGCTCTTGCTGGAGCGCCGTGAGCACGCACGCATACGTAGAAATAAAAATTTCCAACGAATGATCTGAGCGCGCACGGCTTGAGGGCGAATGCGTGTGCAGATCTGTACGAGCCCTAAGCCTTGCGAGAAAACTCTGCCCACTTTTGTCATGAGAACGCTGTTCCTCAGTTTCAAGAATAAGGACCCTGGAATAATTGCCTTGTTAGTCGATGGGCTCCATCATTTTAGTAGGATTTCACTTTGATAGTGTGTCGCTATAGAGCTGTTTTTCCATTAAAAATTGTTTTTTATTATAATTTTTGAGTTCTGATAGCTGCTCTATTCTTTTAGAAAGTTTTCTAAAAGACCGATGCAAAGTCTTTAAATAAGCTACTTTTATTAAACTCAAAAAAAACCATTTACAAGTAAAATCATCTTAAAAGTTAAGTCGTTAATTTATTTTCCCTATATGAGTACATTTACTTAATTTTTTGGGATGATTAAACTCTAAACAGTTAGATTTTTGAGTTAAATAAGAGCATCTTTTAGGCTCATTTTCACAATTCCAGTTAACTTTTGGTAACCAAGCAAAAACCATTTGGTTAAGTATTAGTTAACTTATGAGTGTTTCACATTTACACTTCTGTTATGGGTCAAGCAAGTATGGGTAAGTACCTATTTAATTTTATTAAGTTGGGTTAGCATGACAAACTCGGCCTGGTTATCTTTGCAACTGTAGTAATTTTGTGGTGCGAGAAAAAAGGTTTTGGATTTTAAAAGTGTTGCATTTTAAGTTGTTGCTAATATTAAAATAATACAGATCGACCCTAATTTTGTTATTTTTTTACGTAAGTACCTATTTAATTTAATTTATTATTTATTTCCATACATTTAAAAGAGTACAAATACTAAATGTTATGATGGCAAAAAATCTTTAATTCTTAAAATAATCTATACCTTGGGACAAAATAATCATGATATGCTTACTTCTTCATCACTACTAACAGTTATATTTATCATAATAAAAAATCATTTTACTCCATTAAAAATACTTTAAACACAAATTATGAACATTTTTATAGGTAAAAATAAAACCGATAAACTTATACACTTTGACATAGGTTAACATAACTAC
Source organism: Listronotus bonariensis (assembly GCA_014170235.1). Classification (NCBI taxonomy): domain Eukaryota; kingdom Metazoa; phylum Arthropoda; class Insecta; order Coleoptera; family Curculionidae; genus Listronotus; species Listronotus bonariensis. The sequence goes on along the minus strand of JACEGR010000865.1, from coordinate 156,431 downwards.
TGGTTAATTAAAACTTCTCAAGTAAACCGCGGATTGTGAAACAGTATTTTTAAGATAACCATTGGTATTTTTCTAACCTTTGGGTTACCACATTTGTGAAAACGGGCCTTAAAGACTTTGCCAACAAAGAAAAAGATCAATAGAAAAGTGGGATGTCGTAGCTTATATCTTTTATGACGTAGGCACACTCAAACCACGTCATCGGTCTATGATGCATTTTAAATAATTTGGCGGGCATTTCCCCAAAAATGTAAGTTTTGGCATTATTACAAAAAAAAAATCTTATTGCAATTTTCAGGAAAATTTGAAAAAAAGGACCGTCTAATCTATCTACACCGAATTTTGGTACCTTAGGTGTACATGGCTAAGGAGCCTTTTGATACAAGATGCCATTTTGCTGTCTTGAAGACCCTCTTGTAAAACGTATTCAATTTTTCAAGCTTAAAATCAGTTATTTTTATGCAGATACATCTATACTAATATTATAAGGGTAAAGTTGTAAGTTTGTTTCTTTGTTTGCTTAACCATAATCTTCGGAAATACTGAACCGATCATAATTTTTTTTCTAATCAGAAAAGCTACCTATTCAGGTTATTTATAGGCTATATTTTATTATGATTAAACAAAAATTTAAAAAAAATAGCTTTGTTCGCGGGTTTGATTCTGAACCGGTTCTGGGACTATTCGCATGCGCAGTGAAAAAAAGCAGCGATTGCGATTAGTAAAATCCTGAATTTTTAATGGCACAGTTCTGTGTTCTCAGTTCTAATGGAATCGGTTCGTTACCGGTTCGTAACCTGATTAGCAGTGCTAGGATTTTTGTTGGAACTAAAAGTTCGGTTCGAGATTTCATGCGTATTGTCGACATGGTCAGCTGTTTTCTCTGTTTTTGTGGTACGAAATAAACCGTTGTATTACAGTTTATTTGTTTTGCCACACTTTTTATGCAGGTTAATATACCTGTTGAATATTTTTTTATATTTTGTGATTCTGAGCGTTTATATACGCAGAGGATTTTCTTCTTAATTGTATTCCGTTTGAATGTATGTATACAATAAAAAATAAATAAAGATTTAATTAAAAAATATAGTGTATTACAAGATTATTCTACCATTTCTTGTTGTTTGAATTTTATCTTTAGTTAAATACACATAGGTACTTATGTTAAAAACAGGGGAGGCAGGAAATCCGTCTTCCGCCGAGAGACCTCAGTGGCTTTCGACAGTATAATTTACCTTTTGTTTGAATTTATTTTTTTTGTGTAGTATCAATTTAACCATGAAAAATCACAACAAGGCTTCAGGTTAGAACTCATCCTCAGTTGTATAGAAAATCGTTCATGATAATCTAAAAATTCCGAACTAATAAATAACTAGACATGCGCTTTAAAACAATTCTAAACAGTTCGGTTCTGGTTCAGAATCGGTTCATTACTAGACCCGCGAAAAATGCTATTAATGACGTTTGTATCAATCTGTGTAAATGTAAGTACGTATAATGGCTTCGGTGGTCCAGTGGTAGAATGCTCGCCTGCGCGGGCGGCCAGGCTCGATTCTCTGCGGAAGCAGATTTAATTTTTTAAATAAAAATAGATAAGAATAAAAAAGCAACGAATTTAATTATTTTTAGTAGTATTTTTTTCATATTCATTTATGTAATATTATAAATAGAGGTAAAGTTTTGTAAGTTTGATTGTTTGTTTATAAGGGCTAATTTTCGGAAATACTGAACCGATCATGAGAATTATTTCACAATCAGAAAGCCACACTATTTAGGAATCCTATAGGCTATATTTTATTATGATTGAACCGAAAAGTTCAGAGAAAATATAATTAACGCCCAACGAAGTTGGCTACGGGTTGCAAAGTAGTTTATATTGTTGGATTGTTGCTGCCAATAACAAATTTTGAATAAACTTCAGATTGTCACGATAAACTCCAAAAGAATATCTTACACCTATTTACACTTCACTAGGGTGATATACTTTTCCTTACTGCGATATATTATACTGTTTAACAATATTTTTATATCAAAATCCTACCTAGTAGCTTTTATCATTTAAGAATTAAATAAATAATAGTTTAAAAACTAAAAAAACGCGCATATGCAACCGAACTAAAAATTAGAAAATAATTTTCATTACAAAGAGTTTGTCACTTCAGAGTAAAAAGCGTGGGGTGCTTAATATATTAATATTGTTATAACTTATTCTATCTGCATAGATATCTATGCAGGTAGAATAAGTTATGAAAATTTAATATATAAATGCACCCCACGCTTTTACTCTGAAGTGACAAACTCTTTGTAATGAAAAATTATTTTCTAATTTTTAGTTCGGTTGCATATAAAAGCGTGTTTTTTTAGTTTTTAAACTATTATTTATTTTTCATTTTTAGTTCGATATATCAATTAGTTTTTTAAAAATAAATGCTCCAGTTTATTCACTAAAAAATTCCTTCGCCATTTTGTCAAGAGTAGTACAGAGGATCTGTAAAGGAATTTATTTATCCTGGCGGTCCTAATCAGGATAACGGGATACTGTTTTTAAATTATTGCATTGTCATCGGTCCTTGATACGTGTGCAAAGTTTCAAAGAAAATTGAATCGCTGGAAGTTGGTAAAAATTAGGCTCAAAGATTCCGTTACATAGATAGATAGGATAGTTACAACCCAAGCTAATAAAAGCGTGTTAAAAAGGTCCTCATTAAAAATATTGCATGGCTTTTCAATGTAAATCCATTAACAGCCCGATAACTCCAAATTTATTTTTAACAATGACAGCGATGACAGCTTTATATTATACTTTGCAACACTAGTTGTAAAGTACTTTGCAACACTAGTGTGATATAAGGCATTTTCTATGCATGAAAACAGTGTGCTATTTACTATTTTCACATGTGGTCGTCGAATATTCATACCGCCATATATGAAACGGCGCTTGCCCAGCCTGTCAATGTCAAATGTTTCGGGTGTCGGACTGGGCAAGCAATACTTTGTTCGTCGGGCAAGTTTACCAAAATGTTTTACATGCAATTTTTAAACATTTTGCCAAAAATCTTAAGGGTTACAGTTAAACCCCGCCCAATCCGATACCCAACACATGTCAATGGGCCTTATGCTTTCGTGACTGTTACAATTTTTGGTACAAGGTTTAACAATTGCATGTAGAACATTCTGGTAAACTTCTTCGACAAAAAAGTTACGCGTTTGCCCGTCCGACACCCCAAAACATTTGATATTGACAGGCTGGGTTAAAGCGCCGACTGTGGGTGTCTTAAGCAGGGTAAGAGGAAGTTTGTTAACACGGTACTTAAAAACTTAAAGATTTGGGGGTAAGGAAAAACTTCCGCGGGCAGCAGGTTCCACAATCTAGAAACTCTAGGGATAAAAGAACGTAGAAAGTGAGAAGTTCGGGGCCTGTCCAGTTGGACCGTATAGGGATGCATGCGCGCGGAACCACGAGTTTCTCTGTTAGGAACCGTGAGAGGAGGAACTATACTGGACAATTCTTCAGAGCAGAAGCCATGAAAGTACCTATAAAAGAGCGATAAATCCCCCACAGCCCGACGATGGGCAAGAGAGGAAAGCCTTTCTGTAAGTGAAGGATCATTAATGAGACTAATAGCTCTTCTTTGAATAGAATCAAGAATGCTTAGGGTTGTGGGGGACGCCATGCCCCAGATATGAGAACAATATTCCAAGGAAGGTCGGATTTGGGACACATACAAAGTGTATAAATTAGAAGCGGAAAAATACTTTTTGGCTCGAAAGAGAAATCCAAGCTTTTTTAAAGCCGCCGTGGCTATAGATACAATGTGTTTATGCCACGCTTTTAATAGGAAAACTCATGTATCTGTATGTTTTACAAAAAAAACTGACCCCCATTAGTGCAAGGCTCAAGCTCTAAGCCAAATTTACTAGTGACAAACCGCAACTCGCTATCTTGCGTCGTTTACTCGCTACAGCGTAAGTTACTTAATTAGTGTTTTCTTTATCCTTGCAACTGTTTTATCTTTAAATATTTTTACTTGTAAAACATTTTTACAGTAACTTTTTTGCAAATGCAGATATGATTTTTTTTGTAGGTAAGTAATATTTGAAACGGTTTTTTAACCATTTTAACAGTGAAAAAATTACAGGGTGTTCCATTTAAAATTTCCAAAAATAAATAAATTAGTCAAAAATGCGCCACCCTACGAAACAAACTAAAATCATATCTGCAATCTGCATAAAAAGTTGGCTGTAGAAATGTTTTAACAGAAGTAAAAAAATATTTAAAAATAAAAAGTCACAAAGGGATTAAAGAAAACGCAAGAAATTAGGTAAGCACGGCTGTAGCGAGTAAACCAGCCCTCCTTTTTCTTTACGTCACTCTCAAATTGCCAGATAAGTGACATACACACTGTTTAGCAAGTAATTAACTTAACCAATCTTAATCTGATGCGCTTAAAAATTTCTGATGGATATGTTTTTGTTTTTATGATTGGCCCTGTATAAAGGGCTCATATTCGGTGGAGATACTTAACCGGCTACAAGGTATCCTCTAGTTAATTAATCTGCGCGCTGTAGTAAATACCGAAATGCCTTCTTGGGCTGCCCTAACATAAAGTAAAATATCTCCCTTGAATATAAATATACAGGGTATTAGTGACGGCAGTCCCAAACGGCTATGGTAAAATCCTCTCATCAAAAGAGAACAAAAATCATATATATAGAAGGAACAGTTTAAAAATGTAAATTCGGTGCTCTTTGATAAGAAAAAAATCACAAATAAGTTTAAGGCAAATAAATCGGCATGCTTGTCTTCGCGGCCGCCTTTGCTATATTTCTTTTATGATAGGCCGGTTGATGCAGCTGGTCATAGCACTATGGGATAGAAATTAATTTTTTGGACAAAATTATGAAACTTACCAATCTAACTTAAAATGGGGTGCTTTTTACTGGAGAAATATTATAAATTATTACAAATGCTTTTTGGAAACCTAAAACTTACTATTATATGTTATTATAAATGTATACAATACAATTTTTATTGTACAAAATAAACTAAAATGTCAGTTTGTTTGGTTAATTCGGAAGTATTCTAATCAGTAATCCGATGATTATTATCTCATATGATATACATGGTACGACAATAGGTATGATTTTTTTAAATGAAATACCCTTAATATTATATCACCACCAAAAAGTCTTTTAAAATGCTTTAGAAAAATACTACATTTGATGTGTCTATCTCAATTAGTTTCGGAAATGTGACCATCCAAATCTGAAAAATAATTTTAAATTATTTTTAGAAGCGTAATAGAGATACATCTTCCCAACTTTTTTTATTTTTTAACATATAAAATAAATAATAACACTGTCTTGTTGGGTAGATTATGTAGAATCCATATCTTTCATCAGAATGCTTTTATCTTTTAGGATATACAGTGTAGGACAAAACATATTAAATTTTAAAATGGACAACCTTGTAAATTATAAAAAATCTTGTATCTGTCCTTACACTCAGAAGTAGCAAAAAGTAGGAAGGCAATTGTAAGTACAAAAACTGATAAAAAAAAGGTAAAAAAATCTTTGACAAAGGTAGCGAGACTTCGCGAGACTGCATCGGAAACACAACAATAGCTCGTATTATTTAAACTCTTTTACTTTTTTAGTAATCAAGGGTAATAATAAACTAAGGAGATTAAATGTTGTATATTTATGTTTACTTAAAATACATTTTCAAGTTTCTTATTACCCCAATAGAAGTCGTCATATCCTTTTATAATTTTGCATACATGTAGTTTGGAGTATCTACTTTGAAATACACATCATAAGCCATTAAAATTTTAAAGTTGCTTTTTGACCAAAATAATGGATTTCTATCCCATAGTGTATTGGCGCGTCGCTGTAAAGGATAGCGGCGCCTTTGTATAAAATAATCCGATTGCAAGCGGCCTTTTTTATGTTTTTTTGTATTATTTTTAAAGGGTACCGAATTTGCGCTTTTAAAATGTTCTTACTATACATGAGTCCGCAAATTATTCATTCTTCAAATGCAGGTTGTAAAAACATTGTGTTTGTTACAACATATCTTAAATATCCTTTACTCAATTTTGTTGTAATTTGGAAATGTTATTTATGGCATTAAAAGGAAATTTAACACTTACTTATGTTTTTGAGACTTTAAAGTTTTTTGAAAAGTTTACCACCCTGTTTTTTAAAAAGAAAAAATATGCGGATCTATGTTTAAATATACTTTTTACCTATTTTAATAAAGGAATTTTTTGGTACCACAGCTCTCGAACATCCTGCTTATGACTTTGACAGTTTGAAAAAACAATTTTAGCAACAAATTTTATTATTAAATGAAAGCAATTAATCTCAGGGGGCAGTATTGTCATCGTGTGTCGCGTAAATCCCAAATACCACTAAATAAAATCTTGCAGCAAAATACCATTTTTAATGGACCTTAGAAAAATAGAAAACAACAGGTTGATAAAATATGCATTAAACAAAAACTAACCTACACAATAGTAAATTTATAGATCCCTATTTTCAATTAGAATTTCCTAAACAACACGCACGCACGTTAAAGCGATTTAGTTTGAGTTTTTGAATTAGGCATCAACACTATTTAAATTCCCCGCTCTTCCGTTCATAAATCAATCTATATCGCGGATTTTAAGTGAACATTTTTAAATTCAGTATAGGTTTCGATCAAAAATTTTAGGCTATCGAGTTAGTCCGGGTATAGAACGCGAATTTCGCGTCGAGTACCTCGGTGAAGTTAGATACGAAACTGGCTCTGCCGGAGCACAGATCAGCCCGGGCTGCTAGGCCTGAACGCGACGTTGCCGCCTGTTTTCGTCGAAACTTTTTTTGTTAATGTGGGCTATAGTAAAGTGAAAACTATTTATGGCTATCAGGTTAGGGGTAGTTGGTCCGGGAGATGCCCTGGCGATTTACACCTGGGAATGGTAGAAGCAGTGGCGCACCTGAGATTTTTTCTGATTGGCTTGCTTTCTTAAGGAACTAGAAGAGAGATATATAAAATCAGACCAGAGGAGTCAAGATCGCTCTATCAGATCGGCGGACGAATATCAAGAGAACCAAATATTCTACACAAGTTATTAAGGGGTATTCTGGTGTAGAGCAAGGAATTTTAGGTGATTTTTGAAGTGCCGTAAAAAAAGCAATCATATTTTAACTTGTAATTTTTTTAACGTTACAAAAATACAGACAAAAAAAGTTGAACATTTAAAAAAATAGCAGCTGATAAAGTGGTGATTCCAACCCTTCTAGCAGTCGAGGAAATAAATTTAAAAAAAATCTAGAGTATTGTCGCAATGTCCAGAACTATAAAACAATTTTTCACAAAATAGTGGCTGCGTGAAAAAAAAAACAATTTTTGTACCGCGTTTTTTGACTTTATTGATTTTTTTTTAATATTGAAAATTTTATTTTGGGGATGCGGCTACTTCCGGACATACACAAGTCTATAAGGAATATTCTTAAATAATTTTAAGTAAATCAGTCAAGTAGAACTAAAGAAATTGTGGACACTGTCTTGATAAAGACAGTTTCGAGAAAAATACTTTTAAAGTTTCTTGTCAAGTTTTTCGCAGTCTAAGGTCGTGTTTCCACGGGCCACTTTTTGAAGCAGATATGGGCCACAAAAAGTTATTCGATAGTACAGAGACAGAAGTTTAATTGTGGTTGTCAAAACGCCCGTGTAAAAAGGAGTAAAATTTTAGCATTGTTGGAAACGGAACTACAAGTTGGCGACACACTAACCACTTTTTGTGGCCCATATCAACTTCAAAAGGTGGCCTGGGGAAACATGGCCTAAGTCATGATATTTTAGACTTACATTTGTTTAATTTGCATTCCTGCTTCATACATCGGACCTTCCTCGATTGTGAAAAAACTATTTCCCGCGTTTTCTGGCTCTTGCTCGAGCTTTGATTCGCTGAATTCTCGTATCTTAAAGCGGTCAATCCAGGGGTTGTTCTGGCCGAGCCAATTTGTATGTCGCATCAGGAAAATACTTATAACTCCGAAAATAATTTGAATTTTAAAAATTATTCTCAAGGCATATTCTTAAATAGTTCAACTTAAGAAATATTAAAAAAAAACAAAATCGATATTTCTTTTAAGTAAGTATGTGTACTTTTTATATCATTGTTAAATTCTGGCTTTGGAATTCGTCTAATTCGAGTTTTCAATTGGTCCCAAAAAACAAATAATTTTTACAATTCTTTTTTTCTTTATTTGATTCTGCTCTATCTTATCACCCTGTATATATCGTCTCTCGTCTTATAAAGGTAAATAGATACATAAATTTAAAACTTGGAGTGTTTCCTTGCAATAGCAACGAAAATTTAAAAACGACAAAACTAAATTCCTAAAATATATTTTAATTTTCTTTAAATGTCTACGTCTATAAGTAAGTTCCAGACTTACAATGTTTTTCTTTATTAGAACTTTCATTTTTTACTACGTTTGTTTTCCTTTGTCACATAATTGTTCCGGTAGACTTTTACTCAGCCTTGGGTGTATATATATATATATATATATATATATATATATATATATATATATATATATATCTTTTGGCTGCACATATTCTAAATTTAAAGTCGATGTAAGCATTTAAGGGATAATTATGATTTTTATGTAAATAACTGTGTCCATTTTTCATAAATTTCAGATGTAATCTAACTTCTAATATGTTAAATAAATATTTCTGATTTACATAAGCTCACCCCACATTGTTATCTTCTACACATATTTTTTGGCTCCACATATTCTAAATATGAAGTCGATGCAAGCATTTAAGCGATAATTATAAATTTTTATGTAAACGAGTGTCTTCATTTTTGATAAATTTCCAGATGTAATCTAACTTCTAATAAGTTAAATAACTATTTCTGATTTACATAATCTCTCCTAAACATGTTATTTTCTCCACATATTATTTGGCTCCACATATTCTGAATATAAAGTCGATGTAAGCATTTAAGCGATAATTATGAATTTTTACGTAAGTGAGTGTCCATTTTCCATATATTTGCAGATGTCATCTAACTTCTAAAAGGTAAAATAAATATTTTTGGTTTGCATGGGCCCACCCCAGGGTAATATCTTCTAGATATATTCTTTGGCTTTACATTTTCAAATTATAAAGTCGATGTAAGCGTTAAAGCGATAACTATGAATTTTTACGTAAGTGAGTGTCCATTTACCATATATTTGCAGATGTCATCTAACTTCTAAAAGGTAAAATAAATATTTTTGGTTTGCATGGGCCCACCCCAGGGTAATATATTCTAGATATATTCTTTGGCTTTACATTTTCAAATTATAAAGTCGATGTAAGCGTTAAAGCGATAACTATGAATTTTTACGTAAGTGAGTGTCCATTTACCATATATTTGCAGATGTCATCTAACTTCTAAAAGGTAAAATAAATATTTTTGGTTTGCATGGGCCCACCCCAGGGTAATATCTTCTAGATATATTCTTTGGCTTTACATTTTCAAATTATAAAGTCGATGTAAGCGTTAAAGCGATAACTATGAATTTTTACGTAAGTGAGTGTCCATTTACCATATATTTGCAGATGTCATCTAACTTCTAAAAGGTAAAATAAATATTTTTGGTTTGCATGGGCCCACCCCAGGGTAATATCTTCTAGATATATTCTTTGGCTTTACATTTTCAAATTATAAAGTCGATGGAAGCGTTAAAGCGATAACTATGAATTTTTACGTAAGTGAGTGTCCATTTACCATATATTTGCAGATGTCATCTAACTTCTAAAAGGTAAAATAAATATTTTTGGTTTGCATGGGCCCACCCCAGGGTAATATCTTCTAGATATATTCTTTGGCTTTACATTTTCAAATTATAAAGTCGATGGAAGCGTTAAAGCGATAACTATGAATTTTTACGTAAGTGAGTGTCCATTTACCATATATTTGCAGATGTCATCTAACTTCTAAAAGGTAAAATAAATATTTTTGGTTTGCATGGGCCCACCCCAGGGTAATATCTTCTAGATATATTCTTTGGCTTTACATTTTCAAATTATAAAGTCGATGTAAGCGTTAAAGCGATAACTATGAATTTTTACGTAAGTGAGTGTCCATTTACCATATATTTGCAGATGTCATCTAACTTCTAAAAGGTAAAATAAATATTTTTGGTTTGCATGGGCCCACCCCAGGGTAATATCTTCTAGATATATTCTTTGGCTTTACATTTTCAAATTATAAAGTCGATGTAAGCGCTAAAGCTATAACTACGAATTTTTACGTAAGTGAGTGTCCATTTTCCATATATTTGCAGATGTCACCTAATTTCTAAAAGGTAAAATAAATATTTTTGGTTTGCATGGGCCCACCCCAGGGTAATATCTTCTAGATATATTCTTTGGCCTTACATTTTTAAACTATAAAGTCGATGTAAGCGCTAAAACTATGAATTTTTACGTAAGTGAGTGTCCATTTTCCATATATTTGCAGATGTCACCTAATTTCTAAAAGGTGAAATAAATTTTTCTGGTTTGCATGCGCCCACCCCAGGGTAATATATTCTAGATATATTCTTTGGTTTCACATATTCTAACTATAAAGCCAGTGTAAGCGCTAAAGCAATAATTATGATTTTTTAAATTTAAGTTAGTGTCAATTTTTCATAAGCCCCAGTTGTCAAGTAATTTCCAACAAATAAACTTAATTTTTTTTTATTCACATAGGCTAATCACAGGTTGACATCTTCTAGAAATATTCTTTATTTTGACATATTCTCAATATAAAGTCAATATAGGGAGTAAAGCAATAGTTATGAAGTCTATTTTCATAAATAAATAAAATAAATATTTCTGAACTTCACACGCTAGCAATTATTTTTTTACTCATACAGTAGTCTTATCATTTTATCAAATTTGCCATAACCAATAAAAAATATTATAATTAATTTCCCCAAACACAAAAACTGTACTTCACCAGAAATAAATAAAACTAAACACAATATGGCAACAAGGCCGCGGTCTTACTGATAAACGAAAATCCGCTTATACGTTACGAACGACGACGTCGTAACCCGCCTGCTGCATACTGCATGTCCTCCTATTGCAACGTATTTACTGCTGTACGTTTACTTCCTTTTTAGGTTTTATTTCTGGATATCCTGAAAGGATTATCAAATGATTCATGCCTTAGTAGAAAACAAGAGACTTAGGCAACCTTGTAAATCTTTTTAAACAGTTTTAAGTGTTAATTTTTATATACATATATATATATATATATATATATATATATATATATATATATATATATATATATATATATATATATATTTAAATTTAATTAGTACTCTTACATTCATAGGACATCTATCGACATACATTTTTTTTTAATATTTAGGTTATAAATATGTTGGTTTCTTCTTGGTACAGTCTTATTTTGTGTATATTTTAAATTTAAAGTCTGTAAAAGCCGTAAAGCGACAGTTATGAATTTTTTGATGAAGGTACGTTAGTGTCAATTAATCATGGAGTACCTAATTTTATCCGTTTTCTAAATATAAATAAATATTTCTGAATTGGATACCCTAGCGATAGATTGGTATCTTTTAAATATATTCTTATATTGTGTGTATTTTAAATTTAAAGTGTGTAGAAGCCGTAAAGCGACAGTTATGAATTTTTTGATGAAGGTACGTTAGTGTCAATTAATCATGGAGTACCTAATTTTATCCGTTTTCTAAATATAAATAAATATTTCTGAATTGGATACCCTAGCGATAGATTGGTATCTTTTAAATATATTCTTATATTGTGTGTATTTTAAATTTAAAGTGTGTAGAAGCCGTAAAGCGACAGTTATGAATTTTTTGATGAAGGTACGTTAGTGTCAATTAATCATGGAGTACCTAATTTTATCCGTTTTCTAAATATAAATAAATATTTCTGAATTGGATACCCTAGCGATAGATTGGTATCTTTTAAATATATTCTTATATTGTGTGTATTTTAAATTTAAAGTGTGTAGAAGCCGTAAAGCGACAGTTATGAATTTTTTGATGAAGGAACTTTAGTGTCAATTAATTATGGAGTACCTAATTTTATCCGTTTTCTAATAAATAAAATAAATAGTCCTGAATCGGATACACTAGCGATAGATTGGTATCTTTTAAATATATTCTTATATTGTGTGTATTTTAAATTTAAAGTGTGTAGAAGCCGTAAAGCGACAGTTATGAATTTTTTGATGAAGGTACTTTAGTGTCAATTAATTATGGAGTACCTAATTTTATCCGTTTTCTAATAAATAAAATAAATAGTCCTGAATCGGATACACTAGCGATAGATTGGTATCTTTTAAATATATTCTTATATTGTGTGTATTTTAAATTTAAAGTGTGTAGAAGCCGTAAAGCGACAGTTATGAATTTTTTTGATGAAGGTACTTTAGTGTCAATTAATTATGGAGTACCTAATTTTATCCGTTTTCTAATAAATAAAATAAATAGTCCTGAATCGGATACACTAGCGATAGATTGGTATCTTTTAAATATATTCTTATATTGTGTGTATTTTAAATTTAAAGTGTGTAGAAGCCGTAAAGCGACAGTTATGAATTTTTTGATGAAGGTACGTTAGTGTCAATTAATCATGGAGTACCTAATTTTATCCGTTTTCTAAATATAAATAAATATTTCTGAATTGGATACCCTAGCGATAGATTGGTATCTTTTAAATATATTCTTATATTGTGTGTATTTTAAATTTAAAGTGTGTAGAAGCCGTAAAGCGACAGTTATGAATTTTTTGATGAAGGTACTTTAGTGTCAATTAATTATGGAGTACCTAATTTTATCCGTTTTCTAATAAATAAAATAAATAGTCCTGAATCGGATACACTAGCGATAGATTGGTATCTTTTAAATATATTCTTATATTGTGTGTATTTTAAATTTAAAGTGTGTAGAAGCCGTAAAGCGACAGTTATGAATTTTTTTGATGAAGGTACGTTAGTGTCAATTAATCATGGAGTTCCTAATTTTATCCGTTTTCTAAATATAAATAAATATTTCTGAACTGGATGCCCTAGCGATAGATTGGTATCTTTTAAATATATTCTTATATTGTGTGTATTTTAAATTTAAAGTGTGTAGAAGCCGTAAAGCGACAGTTATGAATTTTTTGATGAAGGTACGTTAGTGTCAATTAATCATGGAGTACCTAATTTTATCCGTTTTCTAAATATAAATAAATATTTCTGAATTGGATACCCTAGCGATAGATTGGTATCTTTTAAATATATTCTTATATTGTGTGTATTTTAAATTTAAAGTGTGTAGAAGCCGTAAAGCGACAGTTATGAATTTTTTGATGAAGGTACTTTAGTGTCAATTAATTATGGAGTACCTAATTTTATCCGTTTTCTAATAAATAAAATAAATAGTCCTGAATCGGATACACTAGCGATAGATTGGTATCTTTTAAATATATTCTTATATTGTGTGTATTTTAAATTTAAAGTGTGTAGAAGCCGTAAAGCGACAGTTATGAATTTTTTGATGAAGGTACGTTAGTGTCAATTAATCATGGAGTACCTAATTTTATCCGTTTTCTAAATATAAATAAATATTTCTGAACTGGATGCCCTAGCGATAGATTGGTATCTTTTAAATATATTCTTATATTGTGTGTATTTTAAATTTAAAGTGTGTAGAAGCCGTAAAGCGACAGTTATGAATTTTTTGATGAAGGTACGTTAGTGTCAATTAATCATGGAGTACCTAATTTTATCCGTTTTCTAAATATAAATAAATATTTCTGAATTGGATGCCCTAGCGATAGATTGGTATCTTTTAAATATATTCTTATATTGTGTGTATTTTAAATTTAAAGTGTGTAGAAGCCGTAAAGCGACAGTTATGAATTTTTTGATGAAGGTACGTTAGTGTCAATTAATCATGGAGTACCTAATTTTATCCGTTTTCTAAATATAAATTAATATTTCTGAATTGGATACCCTAGCGATAGATTGGTATCTTTTAAATATATTCTTATATTGTGTGTATTTTAAATTTAAAGTGTGTAGAAGCCGTAAAGCGACAGTTATGAATTTTTTGATGAAGGTACGTTAGTGTCAATTAATCATGGAGTACCTAATTTTATTCGTTTTCTAATAAAAAAATAAATATTTCTGAATCGGATACGCTAGCGATAGATTGGTATCTTTTAAATATATTCTTATATTTTGTGTATTTCAAATTTAAAGTCTGTAGAAGCCGTAAAACGACTGTTATGATTTTTTTGATTTAGATACGTTGGTGTCAATTAATTATGGAGTACCTAATTTTATCCGTTTTCTAATAAAAAAATAAATATTTCTGAATCGGATACGCTAGCGATAGATTGGTATCTTTTAAATATATTCTTATATTTTGTGTATTTTAAATTTAAAGTCTGTAGAAGCCGTAAAGCCACAGTAATGATTTTTTTGATATAGATACGTTACGTTAAATAAAATAAATAGTCCCGAATAGGTTCCGCTAGCGATAGGTGGGTATATTCTAGATACACTCTTATTTTGTGTATTTTTAAATTTAAACTCTGTAGAAGCCGTAAAGCGATAAATAATTTTTTAATGTAAAAAAACCATAAAGGTTTTGTTGCTAATCAATAAAAATGAATATTTCTATTTCAGTTATTTTGAATTGCGGATGCAAAAAAGAGGTAATAATTAATAGTTTAAAAAAACTAAAAAACACGCTTTTATATGCAACCGAACTAAAAATTAGAAAATAATTTTTTATTAAAAAAATATTGTCATTTCATAGTAAAAAGCGTGGGGTGCATTTTACTATTTTTCATAACTTTTCCATCATAGATATTGGCAAATATAATAATTATAACATTTAATATATTAAGCACCCCACGCTTTTTACTATGAAATGACAATATTTTTTTAATAAAAAATTATTTTCTAATTTTAGTTCGGTTGCATATAAAAGCGTGTTTTTTTAGTTTTTTAACTATTAATTATTTTTCATTTTTTAGTTCGTTATATCAATTAACTTTGCTACTCTTGACAAAATGGCGAAAAAATTTTTTAGTGAACAAGAGTAGCAAAGTTTGGAATTTTGCCAACAGATGGCAACCCATGTTTTGTTTTTATAATATAATGGAATTTCTTTTTCCTGGCGATCCAAAGCAGGATAACGGGATACTGTTTGCAGATTATTGCATTGTCATGGGTCCTTAATACGTGTGCAAAGTTTCAAAGAAATCGAATAGCTGGAAGTTGGTTAAAATTAGGCTCAAAGATTCCGTTACAAACATAGCCAGATAGTTACAACCCAAGTTAATAAAAGCGTGTTAAAAAGAAGTGTTAAATATAATGGCCAATTTTAGTTTAATAATTTACTTTATTCATAGTAACACCATAAATGTGTTGCATTGTTTTTAATTAATTTTCCAAGTTGCGGCTTTCGATGCAATGACCACTAATTTAAAAAAAACTAATTCGAAATGTTATATAAAATAAATCCGCATTTTGGTGCGTGCAAACGCAAAGAGGAAACCAAATCCATTTATTTATTAGTGGGGTTATTCAATTTACCTAATTAATTATATTGCCATAACAAAACATTTTAGAATATGTAAACTTTTAGTAAAATTAGTAATTAATTAATTAATTTTATTTATCGTGTTAATCGTGTACACTGAGTGATACTTAAATAGATGTCTTTCGTAGTACGACAGATTTTTTAACTTTGTTTCATACGACAATAGGCATAGTAACAATAATCAAAAATGATTGGTATTTTACATTCATTATATAAAAAATAAGATATAATAAATAAGAGTTAATGGTTAATTTTCCTAAAATAAATGTATAAAATAAAAATCGCGCCATAAATCCTATTTCTATTTTTTTTCTTGGTTTTGGTCCCTTCAGGTCCAATCCACCACTCTCCCCCTTCCGGACTATGCTTTCCAGGGCTTCGTCGGCGGAAAATCTGGATAATCGAGCTCGTATCTCCCAGAAATTCCAAAAAGAAAAAAATAATTCAACAATCGATGCAATGCATAAATTGTCGGCTGTCAAACCAAGATCTGCTATTGGTGTTACGTATAACCTTCACTTTCACTACTGACAGTTCCCATGGCACGCCCATCTATTTCCCGCCATTTGAGAAATACCTCGTGTTCACCACCAAACAGGATACCATCAGCTTATAGGAATCTTCGCTCACAGCGCTTAGATCCAGAAGAAAGATGCCGTGAATATTTCCTTGATCCCCGAAGGTAAAAAACGTTAGTACGACACCTCTAGCCGCCACTCCGGAAAGAACTTTGTAGTCCTCTACGCACGTCCGCACTGTCCGGAGGTCAAACAAAGAGTCAATCAACAGAAATATATCCATCAGAAATTGTCGAGCGCGTCAGATTAAGATGAGGTGAGTTAATTATATACTAAACAGTGTATATTCTACTAATCTGACAATTTGAGAGTGACGTAAAGAAAACAGAGGGCTACAAAAAAAACGCCAGTTTAACATATTCAAACGTAGCTTTTTTAATTTTGTAGTAAATAATTCAGGGATAACATAAAATATATAATCCGATACGACCCGAAGGATTTCCACAAGCCGAAATAATAATATTATTTTTTGACATATTTAAAAGTCTAGCCGCTTCCCCCACCGAAGAAAAGGTTAGTGTAACATTTTTTTTTCTTGTCTAAGTTTTGCAACCCGATAGGTCTCTATGACGCTCGAGTAAATCCCCATTTAGCATTGTGGGCTCCCCTACTATAAAGTAGTTCTTTTTACAAGAACCCAACTCCAACTTATACTAAAGGCTTTTGTTTAGAAGAAATTGACGGTTATATAATGCCTTGCAAACGTAATTTTTGACCAAAGTCGGTCTATATAAGGTCACGACATTCGGCCATATTGCTTTGACGTGTTATGACGACACATCTCCCATTTTTCGGCCATGTTGTTCAGTGCTGGAGATATACAGTTTATTGTATTAGTAGAACAACCGTTTATACAACAGTTTTAAATTATTATTAAGTTGTAAATTCTTTAACTTTAAATAAAAAACATTTGGAATTACATCTTTTAACAAATATCACTTCCAGAACACTGCAAAATGAAATGCGCAAATTCTAGACGCCACTGGATTGATATTCAGCTTTGATTTTTACCCAGTCTTGCCAACTTTTCTCCGAGAAGTGCCCTTACTTGCGTCCCCGACCTCGAACCGCCTAAAAGTTGAGGATATGTCGCAACCTTATAAATATAAACTAACCTTGATTTTTGACATAAAATTTAAAATACGTCAAAAACGGTTGTACTTAGGTATAGAACATTATACACAAATTATGTTTAGAATTTTACGCAGAATCTAAAAAATAAATAATATATAGGGTGTTCCATTTAAAATAAGGACGTTGACCTTAACTTCTCCTCTTTGTTTGACCTCCGGACAGTGCGGACGTGCGAAAAGGACTACAAAGTTCTTCCCGGAGTGGCGGCTAGAGGTGTCGTATAAACGTTTTTTACCTTCGGGGATCAAGGAAAGATTCACGCTAAATTGACGGCATCTTTCTTCTGGATCTAAGCGCTGTGAGCGAAGATTCCTATAAGCTGATGGTATCCTGTTTGGTGGTGAACACGAGGTATTTCTCAAATGGCGGGAAATAGATGGGCGTGCCATGGGAACTGTCAGTAGTGAAAGTGAAGGTTATACGTAACACCAGTAGCAGATCTTGGTTTGACAGCCGACAATTTATGCATTGCATCGATTGTTGATTTGTTTTCTTTTTGGAATTTCTGGGAGCTACGAGCTCGATTATCCAGATTTTCGGCCGACGAAACCCTGAAAAGCATAATCCGGAAGGGGAGAGTGGTGGATTGGACCTGAAGGGACCAAAACCAAGAAAAAAATAGAGAGAGAGAGATACCTTAACTTCTGGTATAACCAGAAGTGGTAGCACTGTCAAAATATTTTAGTTGTATGTCCTCAACCTATTTTATAAAGTTACCAAAATGTCAAAATTTTACAAAGCGTACTTTTGAGAAATCGATCGCAACATTTCCCGGTGGAACACCCTGTGTAGTTACTAGGTGAATTCCATAGGCATTGTTGCAGTTTCATTACGACTATTTATCATTGAATAAAAGCAAAAACGAACCTAAATAAATAGATTTAATTAGTGTCCCAATAAAAGACAACAGAATAATCGGTAGCTAGCTGGGCTGAATCAAAATAGACATTATCCGAGGCATTATCCCGGTGGGATTAATTCATAAACGTCAAGAGATAGCATGGATCATTTTGATCTCGCCACATGATACTTTATCATAACATTATTTCTATTATCGTCTCTGTCAGAGGCCTTTTGTGTCGTTGCTATTAATAGTTTAAGTTTTACTTTTAATAAGGTAGTTTTATTTTATTGCGAAATTATATATGATATATAGATATATTGTAGGACCGTTAAAAAACTATTTTTTCCGTTATCATTTAGATAAAGTATACTACACAAGGTGTTAAAAAAGTAACTTTTTTCACCACTGACGCTTTTTTCACACTTGGAATTAGTGTTTTGTTTCCATGTCTACTTCCATTATTTTTTAAATATGAATTTATGCAATATAACAACACACGCGACATCAACTGAACTGAAGGTCAGGGTAGCTATGATTTTGACATTATTTCTTTTAGTTTATTTGTCACTTTATTTAAAATTTGACAGATTGCGAATAAATTTAATAGAAATTTTCTAAAATAGTGTAATGTTACATGCACAGTGTTGTAGCTAGGTCAGCAGGGCAAAAAAATAAAAAAGGGGCCTTAAAAATAGGTCTATCCTGTTTTTAACCACATTTACACATTTTACTACTAAACCCGGGGGCCCCTCTCAACTTCAAGGGGCTCCTCTGAGCTTGTGGGCCCCGGGGTACTGCCCCTGTAAATGCATAAATTCATATTAAAATAAATTTTAGTAGACATTGAAACAAAACACTAGTTTAAAGTATAAAAAAGCGTCGAACTGTTAAAAAATACTTTTTAACACGCTTTTATAACACGCTTTTTATTAACTTGGGTTGTAACTATCTATCTATCTATCGATCTGGCTGGCTATGTAACGGAATCTTTGAGCCTAATTTTAACCAACTTCCAGCTATTCGATTTCTTTGAAACTTTGCACACGTATTAAGGAAACATGACAATGCAATAATCTGCAAACAGTATCCCGTTATCTTTTTTTGGATCGCCAGGAAAAAAATTCCATTATATTATAAAAACAACACCTAGGATGCCATCTGTTGGCAACATTTCAAACTTTGCTATTAAATGAAGAAGAAATTTTTTAGTTTTTACACAATTTGGTTAGTTGCACCATTGGTGTTCAATTTTTATGAACAATAAAAATATAGGGTTAGTTGCACCATTGGTGTTCAATTTTTATGAACAATAACAGTTAATAAATGCCGTTAACACGCTTTTTTATTAACTTGGGTTGTAACTATCTGGCTATGTAACGGAATCTTTGAGCCAACTTCCAGCTATTCGATTTCTTTGAAACTTTGCACACGTATTAAGGAAACATGACAATGCAATAATCTGCAAACAGTATCCCGTTATCTTTTTTGGATCGCCAGGAAAAAAAAAATCCATTATATTATAAAAACAACACCTAGGTTGCCATCTGTTGGCAACATTTCAAACTTTGCTATTAAATGAAGAAGAAATTTTTTAGTGGGTTGCAATATATTGGCAACGGTCCAAACATTGCCTGGATTGCCATCTGTTGGCAAAATTTCAAACTTTGCTACTTAATGAAGAAGAAATTTTTAGTGAGTTGCAATCTGTTGGAAAAATTTTAAAATTTGCCACTCTTGTTCATTAAAAAAATTTTCGCCATTTTGTCAAGAGTAGCAGAAACTAAAAAATGAAAAATAATTAATAGTTTAAAAAACTAAAAAACACGCTTTTATATGCAACCGAACTAAAAATTAGAAAATAATTTTTCATTAAAAAAATATTGTCATTTCATAGTAAAAAGCGTGGGGTGATAAATATATTAAATGTTATAATTATTATATTTGCAAATATCTATGACGGAAAAGTTATGAAAAAATAGTAAAATGCACCCCACGCTTTTTAATTATTTTCTAATTTTTAGTTCGGTTGCATATAAAAGCGTGTTTTTAGTTTTTTAAACTATTAATTATTAACTTTATGTCCTGTACTAAAATGGAGTAGTTCGCCTTTACAATACCGATTTACAAAACAGGATTTTTTTCAGGGTTGTAGAAATAAATTGTTAAAAAATATGGTTAACGGTTTTATTGTACCTAAAGCTAAAGAATAATTCGGTAAGTCCTAGCTACCAGATCGCACCAATCTTCTCATCAACCTGGGGTACTGATCAGACAAATAATAAAGCCGTTGGGCGTAGCGTATCCAGAGTAAATATTATGATAGAAATTTCACGTACCCAACGATTTTAATAGAGAATTATTGCAAGTTGCCTTATGAAGCTCGGGAATTATTAATACCGGCCCTATTTAAATAGTGCTTGTAAGATAAGATTGTAGATAGATATTAATTGTCTAAATTAGTATTTCTAAACATATTAATAATAAAATATGTGATTATCAATGTGTTTCTATTTTTTCCTATAAAAAAGTAAATTCCACCCTGTTCCGTTCAAATTTTATAGCAGGTAACACCTGGCTAAAGCGCCGGCCGACAATAGGGGACAAAAGGGTCGTTTATTGGCCTTAAGAAGTGAGAACGGAATAAGTATGAATGTACTTTACCCATAATTTAGAGTATTTGCAAATTATGTTGACAGTACCATTAACCTAAAAAAGAGAAACATTTTTAGTAGTTTTTCTTTATTGTTTTGTGTTGTAGGATTTTTATAACACAATTACAGAAATACATTTGAAAAAGCAAGGTTTTAAGTATTTTTACTTCTAAAAACTTTTCGATTTTGTGGTCGGCAGCCGTTCGGTTTTACGAACATTTCCGAAGTTAAAATAAGACCAAAATAAGGCACGACCTAAAACCGACATAAATAAAGCCAGGCACTAACCCTATTAAGGGAGTCCTTATCCCAGCATGCATGTACGCAAGCTCAGAAGTCAAAATAAGGCCGCTATTATTAGTGCCTGGCCTTATTGCACTGTGCAATAATTATTTGTCTGATTAATGAGAAGATTGGTGCGATCTGGTAGCTAGGATTTTGTGGCGGTGGCCATCTTGGATTTTAATTTTTTCATAGTAAGATTGGGCCCTTTTATTTAATACCCATATTGAGGTTGTGTGTTGTGAAGTAGTACGTAATCCCCCATTTTGTATCGGCGGCCATATTGGATTTACAATCATAAAGAATGTATTATATTGTATTATTATTAAGATTAAGAGTGCGTACCAAATATCAAATCGATCTGTCGTCAGGAAGGGTTTCAAATTCAAATTATTAAATTTGGTCCAAATAATAACAAATAAATAAATAAAAATAAATAAATAACAAATAAACAAGTTATGTTAAGTAAAACCGTTAATAATAGCTATTTATGTATCAAGGGAATTACTAGGATTATAATGCCCTGAAGGTCGAAATAGCCCGAGGGCTAGATTTCGACCTGATGGGCATTATAGTCCAGTAAAGCCCGTGGTGCATACAATGCTTTATGTTTTACCCAAAAGAGTTTTTCAATGGCTAATTACATTATTTATTCGCAATATAAAAAATAAGTTGCACCTGTACCTGTATACGTAAGTAGATAATGACTGGTTTTAAGTTTGACTTTGATGTTTCTATCAGTTAGTCAGCTGGCATTTTTTATTTAACGATTTGCTCAATATGGAAGAAATTCCACAAAATATAATAGAAAAGGCCATAAAAGCGACCGAAAATCTTTTTCCAGTTAAATCAAGGCAACAGTATGATCGGGAGTATGGCATATTTGTATTTGGAAAGATGCGAACGCAATTCTTCAAATAACCGAAACCGTTTTAATGGTATATTTTCAGGAACTGGTAAGTTATTGATTTTATTTTAATACATATGTTTGTATAAACTTGATCTTTATTGTGAGAGAAATAAAATTGGATAAGCAATAAAATTTCCATATTAGCGCATTAGGGCATTATAAGCGGGCATTATCATAATGCCCGCTTATAATGCCCTAGGTGTGATAGCAGGTATTATTGCTACCATAACATATTCCGTTTCTAAGGTATTACATAATAGATGGGTAAAACATAAATAAATAAAAATAAATAAATAACAAATAAACAAGTCAAGTAAAGAAAAACCGTTTAAAAAGTAATATAATAGACGAGTTTTAAAAGCTTTTCTAGTAAATTATTTAAAGTATTGCATTAAAAGTAATGGTAACAGCACGTAATTTTGACGTTAAATCTCACCACGTCACAAACATATTACTAGTCGTGATTACTTTACGTTCCGTGTGGAATCTACAATAATTAATCTTCGCATGGTTTTACGTCTTGCTGTGACGTCATATTTTTCACATGAGTTTAGCGTCAGAGCAACATAGTTTCTAATTTATACTTTAAACGTGATATAAGCTTGGTTTCTACACTTTTTATCCATAAAAAAGGGGAACGAAATTTTTTAATAAGTAATAATGACAAAAATAACATAATAAAGACGTAGCTGCCCGATAAATCAAAAGTATTTTATAAGAGGTGGGTAAAAAAATCATATGGAATTTTATTTTTAACACGCTTTTATTAGCTTGGGTTGTATCTATCTATCTATCTATCTATCTATCTATCTATCTATCTATCTATCTATCTATCTATCTATCTATCTATCTATGTAACGGAATCTTTGAGCCTAATTTTTACCAACTTCCAGCGATTCCATTTTTTGAAACTTTGCACACGTATCAAGGACCGATGACAATGCAATAATTTAAAAACAGTATCCCGTTATCCTAATACTACTCTTGATAAAATGGCGAAGGATTTTTAGTGAATAAACTGGAGCATTTATTTTTAAAAACTAATTGATATATCGAACTAAAAAATGAAAAATAAATAATAGTTTAAAAAAACTAAAAAACACGCTTTTATATGCAACCAAACTAAAAATTAGAAAATAATTTTTCATTACAAAGAGTTTGTCACTTCAGAATAAAAGCGTGGGGTGCTTAATATATTAAATGTTATAATTATTCTATTTGCAAATATCTATGAGGGAAAAGTTATGAAAAAATAGTAAAATGCACCCCACGCTTTTTACTCTGAAGTGACAAACTCTTTGTAATGAAATATTATTTTCTAATTTTTAGTTCGGTTGCATATAAAAGCGTGTTTATTTTAGTTTTTTTAAACTATTATTTTTTAATCTCCTTTTCACAAGTAAAAACCAAACTTCTAGGCTTATTATAGGTCTTTTTTGCTAACAAAAGTGGACAATAGTGAACATTTTTACATATTTACCGCCATTGCCAATAAACCGTGCAAAATGCCTTACACTTTTATTAAAATTTTTTGCACAAAATACAAAGTCTCATCTGTTTTCTCTGTCTACCTACGTGCATACAGCCATTCCATTTTAATTTAAATTTACACTTTCTTTGTAAAATTGGTGTACACTGGTGTAAATTAACTTACACTTAATTGCTGGAAGGTGTGAAAAGTGGAATCTGTGGTGATTTGCATATATTTGACATTTAAACAGCCGGAAATGATAAATGTGAGGTTATGAAATCTTGACGTTTTGGATTTATCAGATTTATAATGATTATAATATAACACCTCCTCTACAAAAGATTCCAAATAATAAAGCGATAAAATTTTTTAAATGTAAAAGAAAAAAAACCTCAAGGAAACACATTAAAATTTTAAACTATATTTTTTTACTTCCTCATTCCTAGCATTTTTCCACACCACTCGCGTACTAGAAATCAGCTGGTTATTGGTGCCAGTCTCTCCGCGATCTTCAAGTTGTGCGGTCACGTTTCGTAGGAGGCTACATAGCGTCCCCGGGTAGGCAAGTGAAGGAGTTGTACGGGCGTTTTTGTGGCCTTGGGGATCGAGAAAAGACTCACGCTAAATTGACTTCCTAAACACCTGATGTTTTTATGTTAGCGTTGTGCACGTGTCTTCGTAACGGCCGAGAACGGTAGCGCCCTCTACTGGAAGCGTCAGCAAGTGACAGTGAAGATTATGCACAATACCAGTAGCAGTTTTTGGATTGACAGCTAAAATTTATGCATTGAATCGATTATTATTTCGTATCGAATAAAAGTAAATATTTGAATAAATTGAACCGGAATTTCTGGGAGCGGAAAGCTCGACCATCCAGATTTTCCACGTACGAAGCCCTGGAAAGCATAGTTCGAAAGGGGAGAGCTTGCAACGGGACCAACAGCAGAGAAAGCAGAAAGCAGATTATTGGTGCAGTGTATAGAAGGAACAGTTTAAAAATGTAAATTCGGTGCTCTTTGATAAGAAAAAAATCACAAAAAGTTTAAAGCAAATAAATCGGCATGCTTGTCTTCGAGGCCGCCTTTGCTATATTTCTTTTATGATATGCCGGGTGAATTCTGAAACTTACCAATCTAACTTAAAATGAGGTGCTTTTTACGGGAAAAATATTATAAATTATTACAAATGCTTTTTGAAAACCTAAAATTTATTATATGTTATATTAAATTTACACCCCCTTAACATTATTATTTTTTATTGTACAAAATAAACTAAAATGTCAGCTTGTTTAGTTAATTCGGTAGTATTCTAATCAGTAATCCGATTATTATTATCTCATATGATATACAGGGTACGACAATAAGTATGATTTTTTTAAATGGAATACCCTGAATATTATATCACCACCAAAAATCTTAAAAAAAAATACTACATTTGATATGCCTATCTCAATTAGTTTCGGAAATATGACCATCCAAATCTGAAAAATAATTTTAAATTATTCTTAGAAGCGTAATAGAGATACATCTTCCCAACTTTTTTATTTTTTAACGAATAAAATAAATAAAAAACACTGTTTTGTTGGGTAGATCCTGTAGAATCCATATCTTTCATCAGAATGCTTTTATCTTTTAAGATATACAGTGTAGGACAAAACATTAATTTTTTAAATGGAAAACCTTGTAAATTATAAAAAAATCTTGTATCTGTCCTTATACTCAGAAGTAGCAAAAGTAGAAAGGAAATTGTAAGTACAAAAACTGATAAAGAAAAAGGTAACAAAATCTTCGACAAAAGTAGCGAGACTTCGCGATACTGCATCGGAAACACAACAATAGCTCTTATTATTTAAACTCTTTTACTTTTTTTAGTAAACAAGGCTAATAATAAACTAAGTAGATTAAATGTTGTATAATTATGTTTACTTAAAATACATTTTCAAGTTTCTTATTACCCCAATAGAAGTCGTCATATCCTTTTATAATTTTGCGTACATGTAGTTTGGATTATCTACTTTGAAATACACAGCATGAGCCATTAAAGTTTCAAAGTTGCTTTTTGGCCAAAATAATGGATTTCTATCCCATAGTGTATCGGCGCGTCGCTGTAAAGGATAGCGGCGCCTTTCTATAAAATAGTCCGATTGCAGGCGGCCTTTTTTATGTTTTTTTGTATTATTTTCAAAGGGTACCGAATTTGCGCTTTTAAAATGTTCTTACTATAATTACAACACACCGAAAACCCAAAGAATAAGAATAGACCTAATATTTATTTTGTAAAAAATAGCACATTTTTAAAGAAAAATTAAAAAAGTGTAGCCAACCTCAAATATTTTTATTTTAAATTATAATAAGAAGCCAGTTTATTTATACCTAAAGAAATATTCTTTGCATAGGTTGTAGCTAAGTAGCTATTATATTTTTTGACTGTAATATTCACAACTATGTTTCAATCGCAATACATAACCAAATAATCAAATTTTTGCCGAATTCGGTAATAAAATATTTACGAGAATTTGAAATACGGCCGAAGATTCTAGGAAAGGTCAAAGATACGCTAGCCCCGGGCTATCTCGTATATTTACGTTTGGCATATACAGTTTCAGGAAATATACAGCCGAATTGGTCAGTTTCGTATGGAAAATATAAAATATCGGATCATTATTTCTTTTTAAATTAAATTTCCATTTTTATTAACAAAAAATTTACAAGATTTAATATTTATATGGGGTTGCATACAGTCAGGCGGCCAAATAAGGGATTTTCAAGGTTTTTTTCTTGAGAAAAGCTTTTAATTTTTTAATGTAAAAAGTTGTACACATTTTGTAATATACAGGGTGTGTCCTAACTAAGATACGAAATCTAAAGGAGTGTCTTTAAAAAAAAAAAATCATAAACATATGTCCGTTATTTCTTAAATATCTTGGAAACGCTTCCATTGGTTTGGATGAAATATGGTACATTTATTTAATGCATTAGGGGCGCTTGTGTAACTCTACATAAATTAGAATTATTGGGTACAGTGGCGTCTCAGTGGGCACCACAGTCAACATTATTGAGAAAAAAGTACGCCAGTGAGTTTTTATAAAGTTTTAATATTTTTAAATAATAAATCACTCCCTTATGTTTTGAACCGTACTTAGGAAACACCCTGTATAGAAACAAGAGTTTCCTATAAAAACAGACAAATTTGGCCCTACTTGTACATAAATTACTAAAATAGAAGAAAAAAATCAAGTTTTAAAAACTTGAACCCTTTACAGGGGATAGAGAGGACCAAAAATTTTTGAATTTTAAAATGACATTTTGAGATAACTGTTTGCATGGTCCAAAATTAAGATATACGAATTTTTTCACTGATTGGTATTATACAGGGCGAGTTATAACTAACAATATAAAAAATGCCCAGGGGGTAACTACTTTTTTTTTATCTTTGGACAATCCACGAAGGCTGAAAGCCTAAATACTAACATACCGTGGGTGTCTTAAGCAGGGTAAGAGGAAGTTTGTTTACACAGGACTTACATACTTGAAGATTTGGGGGAAGGAAAGACCTCCGCTGGCAGCAGGTTCCACAGTCTAGAAACTCTAGGGATAAAAGAACAAACGAAATGGGAAGTTCGGGGCCTGTCCAATTGAACTGTATGAGGATGCATACGCGCGGCACCACGAGTTTCTCTGTTGGGAACTGCAAGAGGAGGGACTATACTGGACAATTCGTCGGAGCAGAAGCCGTAAAAGTATCTATAGAAGAGCGATAGATCTCCCACAGCTCGACGATGGGCAAGAGAAGGAAGTCTTTGAGTAAGTAAAGGATCATTAATAAGACGAACAGCCCTTCTTTGAATGGCATCAAGAATGCTGAGGGTTGTAGGGGATGCCATTCCCCAGACATGAGAACAATATTCCAAAGAGGGTCGAATTTGGGACACATACAAAGTGTATAAATTGGAAGGAGAAAAATACTTTTTGGCTCGAAAAAGAAATCCAAGCTTTTTGAAGCCGTGGAGGCTATAGATACAATGTGTTTATGCAAGTTTAGGTTATTCTCAAATGTGATGCCCACAAGGTTAAATGTGTCCCCGCTCTGCAAAACCTGGCCACTCATAAGCAAAGGATGGGTGTTTGATGAGGATGCATTAAATTGAACGAGATTTTTGGCGCCCCAATCCAATATCAAATTGAGATCCTCTGAAAGAGATATCTGCATCGCCCTGCGTTTGCTTTCCAAGTCGGGTTGAGAGATTGGTTTGGGAACCTGAAAAGTGGAGTGAAGGGTACAATCGTCAGCATATTTATTTTTAAAAATAGAACAAAAATGTGTAAATAAATGTTGTAGACAATTGAATTTTACAAATTTCAAAATTTAAAGTTAAAGCATGAAAGTAAAAAATTGTGTTATTGTCAATTTTTTCATAACGCATTTTAACTTAAATAATGGGCAAAAGGAAACATAAAATTTAATTCTCTACAACATTTACTTATACAATTTTATAATAGTAATAAAAATAGACGTACCTACTTTACTCTTGGCCATTTTTTATATTTTTAGTTATAACTAACCTGTATATCACCAATCGGAGAAAAAATTTGTATTTATTAGTATTAAAATTCAAAAATTTTTGGTCCCTTTGTCCTCTTGTAACACCTATCCTGGGACACACTGTATAAAAAGGCACCAAAATATATATAAATTCACATTGCACATACTACTTGATTGAAGTCTTTGAAATTTTAATACCTACCTTTGTCTTCGATATTTAATTTTGAAAATCCATGTACTAACCTATAAAAAAATAACATTTTTAATAATCTCCATAAAACAATATGTATTATTTATTTTTACAGAAAAACTGTGTCCCCTCTCCAGCATTCTGTGACAATGACTCACATTTTTTTAGTTGAAAAATTCCAGACTGTTAAATAATGTTAAAGGAAATTTATGGGAAAGTTGACGCAAACTAATATTGACGTTAAAAATATTCTTTAGAGATTTTGGCAACAACAGGATCGTAAAATAAAGAATATTTGTCGCCAGCAGATTTCTGGATTAACTTTAATATTTAATGCCCAAGCGATTCTATTGCACGGACCATTAATATTTTTGAAACGGTATTTAAAGCTTTAAATTTATGGTTTACTTTAAATAGATTCCCTAATTGATTTGATTTAAATAAACGTTACCGATATAGCAAATAGATCATACAGCAATTCCAAACACAAAAGATCGTGCCGTCAAACGTATGCATCCCTATAGAGTCCAACTGGACATGCTCTAAACTTTCCACTTTGTTGGTTCTTTTATTCCTGAAGTTTTTAGATTGTGGAACCTGCTCCCTGCGGAGGCCGTTCTTCCTATTCAGAGCTTAGACTATTATAATTATTATCAATCATTCATAGTCATAGCTTAGGGGTGTATCAAATCAGCGCGAAAGAGTTTGAAAACATTTTCTTTTAATTTTTTTTACTTTTACAAAATATACGTTTGAAAAAATAGTTTTATTTCTGGACCCATTTTTATAATAATTCAGTTCTAGTTTGTCAGAGGTTATAATGTATTCCATCCTAAAACTGGATAATCCACAACAAATTTGCGAAGTAGTAAGTTTACTTTTCGGCTTTCTCGGCGCGTCAAAGTTTATTTTCTTCTTTTTGGTTATCATAAAGTTTATAAGCGTCAGGATCAAAGTTTTAAAGTTGCTTTAAGCCCATTATTGGACAACTTTAGATTCATGGGAAGATATAATACCGGGGTTGTTGGAAAAATACCAGGCCTAACAATGAAAACACGACTGCTTTGTCGAGGTAGTGGAATCTACCTGGTTATTTATTTAGTGTTTCTTTGTCATTGGAGCCTCTATGCTTTTTTATATTAAATAAATAAATAAATAAATATATATATATATATATATATATATATATATATATATATATATATATATATATATATATATATATATATATGGCTCATTAATAAGGGTAAAAATAAATAAATAAAAAATAACCTGTCCGATTTCGGCTACAATGGTTGGTTGTTTAAAAATTACGGAGTCTCCAAAAGAAAATGGAATACCCCGGGCCCGACCAAGACGGCGCGGCGACACGTGTTTCGTCTTCGTTAAGACTTGTTATAGCCGCTTCAGGTCGTAGACGCCTTGATGATGCCCCGATTGCCTTCTTTCTGTTTACCAGAACTAACAAATATAGACAAGCGGTGCCATCTCACCAAGAAATTTAAAAACAACCAGCCATGGCATCGAGAGGTTAAAGGTGGCAGGTAAAAGTGCGCCATCTAGTTGTATATGGCAAAAGTTAAATATGCAACATACTGTTATGCCAACAAAGCATAAGGAAACTGGCCGCCCGTCAGTCTGCGGGTTTGCAGAATTCGGATGAGTAGTTTTGCCAAATCCAGGTCACCATTCTTTAATCATATAGCAAAACTCTAGAAAAGTTTTTTGTACAAAATTACTCCATGTAAAAAAATATATGCAAAAATATAATGAGGCGGACCTTCCCATTAAAATAAAGGGCTCATCGTTGCCGAGCATTTTCTGGAGGTTTTTAGAAACCAATTTTTAGTTTCCGAAGTTAAAAGAAAACTAAATAAAAAGGGCGTGGATGTTTGCACACCAAATTATAGAAAGAAGAAATGAAAGTGTAGTTGTTCGTGCAAAAAAGTCGATTTTTTGTTACCCACCCTACTGTATATGCAGCTCACATTATTGAAATAATATCTTTTATAGTAAAGACACAAAACTCTGTGCACCACGTCGTCCATTGACAACCTGTACATTTAGAGTGTAGTATAAACTTCCACGAACAGAAACCCCGTCATTTCTCTTTAGCGACTGTATAAAATCTGTAAAAGCCATTGTGTGCTTTTCAAATGAAATTACCGACGTTGTTTGTCGATAAGAGGCCTTTTGCGTTACATCAGAACTTTGTCCATTATGAGTGGCTGTCCCGTTTTCCCTGCGTCGCGTCGCTGCATTGTTAAATAAGCCCTAATGGAAAATGTACTCTCTCGGTACACAAGAAGACATAAATACGAACTACGCTATTATATTTTACCTGTATGTGTATGTACATACTAGCTGTAATAGTCTATGAGATCTCGCCTCTGAGAGAAAGCATTAAGATCTTGCCACACATATCCGCAACGAGCCCACAACCTAGCTTAGCTGTGCGTCTCGCTTGTGAAATGTAAGAGGAGGCGGGGCAATATTTAACTTACAATTTTCCAATAATGTAATAAAGTTAAAAAAATTTTTTTATTTTAGGTCCAAGGACACCGCTGCTCAAGTTTACTCAACAAAATAACGAAAGATTTTTATATAATATTAAATGGACTGGAGTAAAATGCTCAGCTGACCTTGCAAGAACTTCTTACATTGGATTATGAATTTCGTAAAAACATAAATATAATCAGGGGCACGGAGAAAAAATGAGGGTGCTGGAAAGAAGGGGTAAAAAAATTTAGAAAGCATAGGAAGAAACTTACATAGCATCGGAAATCTTAGACCAAAAAAAAATGCATTTATTAAAATCGCAGTACGTGATTTGTCTAATACAGGGTGTCCCACCGGGAACTGCTGTAATCAATTTCTCAAAAAGTACGCTTTTGAAATTTTGGTTACGTTCCAGTCTCTCCTCGATCTTCAAGTTGTGCGGTCACGTTTCGTAGGAGGCTACATAGCGTCCCCGGGTAGGCAGCTGAGGGAGTTGTACGGGCGTTTCTGTGCCCTTGGGGATCGAGAAAAGACTCACGCTAAATTGATAACATCTTTCTTCTGGAACTAAGCGCTGTGAGTGATCATTCCTAATAACCTGATGTTTTTATGTTAGCGGTGTGCACGTGTTTTCGTAACGGCCGAGGACGGTGGCGCCCTCTACTGGAAGCGTCAGCAAGTGACAGTGAAGGTTATGCACAATACCAGTAGCAGTTTTTGGATTGACAGCTACAATTTATGCATTGAATTGATTATTATTTCGTATCGAAAAAGTAAATATTTAAATATTTTGAACCGGAATTTCTGGAAGCGAAATGCTCGACCATCCAGATTTTCCCACCACATAGAGCTGGCAATTGCCTTGCAGCAACGCCATAAACAAAGCAGTATCCAGTATTATAAAATCAGTGGGGACATACAACTAAAATATTTTGACAGCTTCTACCACTTCCGGTTATACCGGAAGATGAGTTATATTTAAATAATATGAAGCTTGTAGAAAATATATTGTATTTTATACTTGAGAAACATCTTTTACTGTTTTAGTCAAAGAATATTGCATATGGAAAATTGGAATCTTTCGCACTTTTTGCATGTTGAAAAAGTTAGAAGTTACTTTTGCCACCGAGATAGTATTTCAGCTCTCCGACTATATACTATTCAACGTTCCCTTACTGTCAATATGTAATTTTATTATATTATTTCCAAAATGCATTTGAGAGAATGTGTGCTTTACATGTATGTCATAGTCCTATTGTTAAAAGAAGACGTGAATATCCTGCCGGCACGAAAAGGACTCCATTTCGCAGCTTTAAATGCCTCAAATATTAATAGAGCATTGTACTGTTTCTTGGTTATACACTTTTTACAATATTAATATTAAACTTGGACCAACACGAAGAATAAATCTTATATGTATGTATCACTTTGACAGCTATTTTAATTTTTTAGGTAAATTCTGATATGGTGTTTTGTTTCTAATTGTAAGCTCGCTCTTTGACTGTGCCTTGTTGTGCCTGTCTGTGTGCTTCCTAAGAGCCAGAGTTGGGTCGTATTCGAATACTCAGTATTCTAAATAGTATTCAGAATACATTTTGCCGGTATTCGAATACATTTGTGTGTTTGGTATTCGGTATTCGGCAGAATACTATTTTGCTCAGTATTCGGGATTCTGTATTTGAATACTTTAGAAGTATTCGACGAATTTTTTTTCAGTATTCGAATACCGGCGTTCCGAGTATTCGAATACCGAAAAGTGTAAGTAGTATTGGAATACTAAAATTGTCATGATTTGTCATGATTTGAAAAACAAAAGAGAAGTAAAATAGGAAAAAAAGAGGTAAGGACCTTGTCATAGGTTTTGTATTGTAGTATTCGAATCTTTCGTTTCCAGTATTCGAATACCGATTCCGGGTATTCGTATTCGAATACCGATTTTCAGTATTCTGCCCAACTCTGCTAAGAGCAACAATTTTTAATGACATTAAAATTTTAGTAATCTTAGTATTTGACCTTACTTTAATAGAAATTAGACAAAAACGAACTTTACATACAAAACACCAGATTTTAGCGATTTTGCCGGGCATCAAAATGGATTTTATTTTTTAAACGAAAACCGTTCGTCGTCCGGATAAATATCAAGGTACCAAATTTACCCCAACGTTAATGAGTATTTGAAAAATAATATTAATTGGAAGTAAAAGCAGTGGCGTACTTTTTTTTCAAAAAATTCAATACAAATCTTGTTCGAACGCCACTGATTTTTTTTTAAACTTTAATTTTTACAGCAAAAAATGTAATGTAACGGTTTAGCTTTAAAGAAGTGTACTAAATTTTGTAAAAATATCTGGAATGGTAGGAGAGTTATGATAAAAAAGACATGTTTTTCTTTAAATTTTAACACTCTGTAACTGGCATAAACACATTGTATCTATAGCCACGGCAGCTTCAAAAAGCTTGGATTTCTCTTTCGAGCCAAAAGTATTTTTCCCCTTCTAATTTATACACTTTATATGTGTCCCAAATCCGACCTCCGTTGGAATATTGTTCTCATATCTGGGGCATGGCGTCCCCCACAACCCTAAGCATTCTTGATTCTATTCAAAGAAGAGCTATTCGTCTCATAATTGATCCTTCACTTACAGAAAGGCTTCTCTCTCTTGCCCTTCGTCGGGCTGTGGGGAACTTATCGCTTTTTTATAGGCACTTCCATGGCTTCTGCTCTGAAGAATTGTCCAGTATAGTTCCTCCACTTACGTTTCCCAACAGAGAAACTCGTGGTTCCGCGCGTATGCATCCCTATACGGTCCAATTGGACAGGCCCCGAACTTCCCATTTCGTTCGTTCTTTTATCCCTAGAGTTTCTAGATTATGGAACCTGCTGCCCGCGGAGGTCTTTCCTTCCCCCAAATCTTCAAATATTTAAGTCCCGTGTCAACAAACTCCCTCTTACCTCGCTTAAGACAACCGGTACGTTAGTATTTAGGCTTTTAGCCTTCGTGGTTTGTCCAAAGATAAAAAAAAGAGAGCGTTTTCGAACATAATTTTATTGGAAAAATGTTCCTATTATAATGCGTTTTATACAGTGTTAAAAAGAAAGTAGAAACTTAAAAATAACCCTGTATATTAAAAAATTGATGATAACCAGTGTAGTATTGATGCCTCACTGTTGAACTAAAAATCGTTGAAAAAAATTATATAATTATTGTTTAGTGGAGGATTAAGGCTACAACGACCCTTACTTTTACTTTCTTATCCTATTTTTGGGGCCTAAAATGTTTTATTTCCGGGCCCCTAAATTTACGGGCCCTAGGCACGTGCCTAGGGTCGCCTAGACCTAAATCCGCCCCTGTTTTCCAGCCAGCTTTTGATTTAATAATATTTGTAAATATTTTTAGGTGTTTTAAGGCTTGTAGAGCAATATAAGTTTTTTTTATTTGCAGATGTTAATAAGATCTATAACCACAACGCACTTATAATTTTTTGGAGACTATTGTTCTTGGTCGTGCAAAAATCGAATACCTACGAGTCATCCTTTCTGACATACAGGGTGGCCCACCATATTCGACACGGTCTGTAGCTGGATAACCATGGGGTTTTAAAAAAGTAAATACTGGAACATATACAGGTCGGATAAGGCCACAGTATAAAATTATTTTACTCTATACAGGATGTCTCAAAGAAGTGTGACGTATCAAAGTTATATTGTTTTAAATGGAACACCCTATATTTTATGACGGTTTTAGATTCTACATAAAAAATAATTTTGTTAATAGTATCAATCAAATAATTTTATTCGTTTTTGTGATATTTGATTTTTTTTTCAAAATGCAGGGGTGCAATTAAATTAATTTTATTTTAACAATATAAACTCCTTAAACTTTAAAATTTGTTACAAGATTAAGAAAAGTCTGCCTTATCATACGTAGGTCATATCGAGATAATAGATTATACAGGGTGATCAAAAAATAATTTCAATTTTTTAGAAAGTCAAATAGCAATATCTCTCTTATTTTAAATGGAACACTCTGTATTTTTTTACACCACATGATGACAAACCAAATGCTCTTTCAAATGGTGTATAGGTTGCCTATACCTATCTTTTATACTTTTTAAGTATATTCCGTTTTAACATATTTTTATTCCAAATGTCTATTTAAATGTAAGTAGGCTGTGATATAGCTATGCCTATTTACTAAGCCGTTGTTGCAAAATGTAAATTTGTTAGAAAAAAACACAAAATTAAAAGATTTTGTATTATCTGCCACTATTTTTAAAATTCTCAGAAAAAAAATTCATTAGTTGCTAATAATGCTACTTCCAATAACACTAATTTCAGTGGTAATGTGGTAATGATAAAACTTGTGTTATTAAACAATGCTAATAACGCCTCTGGTCAGTTATGACGACATTTTGTGACCTATAACTCGTTCCTTCCATTATCCATAATCACTGTGTCAATTTTTTTAAAGCAG
Organism: Listronotus bonariensis; assembly: GCA_014170235.1. Lineage (NCBI taxonomy): Eukaryota > Metazoa > Arthropoda > Insecta > Coleoptera > Curculionidae > Listronotus > Listronotus bonariensis. The sequence goes on along the minus strand of JACEGR010000865.1, from coordinate 121,225 downwards.
CTATTAAAGTTATCAGATGGTTTCTCCTGGAATATTTTTCAGGATTAATTCTAGACTAAAGTAAACCATTTTTTCACATCCTACCAGTATTATATCATCTTGTTGTAGAAGAAGGATTTTTATTTAAAATCATTGAAATTTCTTTTAAACTGACTAAAACACTAGTAATCAATAAATGGTCGTTGTTACTTTCTTAAGAAAAATATTAATGGCTGCTATGTCACAGCCAACTTTAATTTAAATAAACATTTAGACTAAAACGTTGTAAAAACAGATTTTACTAAAAAGCACAAAAGATAGGTATAGACAACCTATACCATTTTAAAGAGCATTTTATTTGTCATTATGTGACGTAAAAAAATACACGGTGTTCCATTTAAAATAAGAAAGATATGGCTATTTGATTTTCTGAAAAATTGAAATTATTTTTTGATCACTCTGTACAATATTTAATCTTGATTTGACCTACGTATGTTATGGCAGACTTTTTCTAATCTTGTTACACATTTTAAAGTTTAAAGTGTTAAAAGTGTTAAAGTAAAATCAATTTAATTTTACCTCTGCATTTTTCAAAAAAATCAAATATCACAAAAACGAATAAAATTAGACACTTAGTACTATAAACAAACTTGAGTTATTTTTTAAAGTAAAATCTAAAACCGTCATGAAATATAGGGTGTTCCATTTAAAAAAATATAATTTTGATACGTCACACTTTTTGAGACACCCTGTATAGACTAAAATAATTTTATACTGTGGCCTTATCCGACCTGTATATGTTCCAGTATTAAAATTTTTTAAAAACCCCATGGTTATCCAGCTACGGACCGTGTCGAATATGGTGGGCCACCCTGTATTTTATTCAAAATTTTCTCAAACATCCTATAGTGCGCCGCCCCTGATAATCCTGTTATTTCTACTTAACTATTTTTCCAATTCTGCAAAAAGCGCAATCGTATCAGCCAGCTTTTCCACGTTCTATCCCGATTAAATATAAATTTTCTATATTAAAAATAAGGACTTTTTAAACCTATTACGTTTCTGGAAAATTTAGTCCCGGTCTTGACGGATCAATATTCCAGAGTTCCGTCGTCGGCGAGCAGAGGTTGAACACTTGAGGCCTCTCGTTTCCTAACTTTTTCCTTCGTTTTATTCCTCAAGAAAATTTTATGCTAAAATTCTTACATCTTGGGATTTTAAGTGATAATAACGTTCATTTAGACTTTAATTAAATAAGGAAAAATCGATGACTTATTTCAACCTTAAATCTATTAAAATATTTTTAAAAATTATTAATTATCCAAATTTATTTACAGAATGTCTCGAAAATAGAGACATTTTGCACCTCTTAAAATAACAGACGTTTTTGGCCTCCTTATGGTTATCGTTATTAAACATAACGATTACGACAGCAGTTTTAGACAGAGATTTTGCAGCCTCTTTTAAGAAATATATTTTGCGTCTGCGCTTTCGACACATAACCTTATTTTTGCCTGTGGTTCACCGATTTTAAAGTTAACGAAAAATCCGTATTTACTTTTATTCTTCATAAGATATAAATTGATATTTAAATATATGCAAACACTTCTGTTGATTTAGTTTTTTAAAGTAGATGCAAACAATACAGTATAAGCAAAACCCAAAAAGTAAGGTTAGGTTTGGTAGTAGAATAAAAAGCAAGTGTGCCAGATTGTAACATCTAAATTAATTACTGATTTAGAATATCCGTAAAAGTGCAAGTCCGTTTTAATTTCTTAACACTATTTGATTTTTACTACTGCTATAAATTTTTCGCTAATTAGAGCCTATGTATAAATGATATTTTAATTATTACGGCATAAAAATTTTAACCTTTTAAATAATTGATATTAAAATTTCTACAATCCGGCAACCATGCAGTTTAACAATAACGATAACGATAACGATAAGCTCTTCGGTATTCATCCGTAATTAAAGGAGTTCGGTATGGTTAATAACGATAACGGATCATGTTTGCGTTACTGCGCAGTCTCAGAATAACGTTAACCACAACGGAATTGCAAAATAAGGGGTGCAAAATGTCTCTAATATCTTAATTCTTACATGTGACTCACACCAAATATACAGGGTGTTAAAATTTTGGGTTTGTCGATATATTTTGATCGCATTTACAAAAAAGTACAAATAAAGGTTTCGCTTTTGAAATTAAGACTTTCTCTTAGAAGTAGGGGGCAAACCAAGATATCAACAACATAATTTAAAAACATATTGCTGAGCCATTTTTCTGAAAAAAGTTTATATAAACATACGCCCTCAAATTTTTCATTTTTAAGAGACAGGGTGGCAATTTTTTAAAAAACCTAATAGCTATTTGGGCATTATAGTCCAGTAAAGCCCGTGGTGCATACAATGCTTTATGTTTTACCCAAAAAAGAATTTTTAATGACTAATTACATTATTTATTCGCAATATAAAAAATAAGTTGCACCTGTACCTGTATACGTAAGTAGATAATGACTGGTGTTAAGTTTGACTTTGATGTTTCTATCAGTTAGTCAGTTGGCATTTTTTATTTAACGATTTGCTCAAAATGGAAGAAATTCCACAAAATATAAGGGAAAAGGCCTTAAAAGCGACCGAAAATCTTTTGCCAGTTAAATCAAGGCAACAGTATGATCGGGAGTATGGCACATTTGGTATTTGGAAAGATGCGAACGCAATTCTTCAAATAACCGAAACCGTTTTAATGGCATAAGTTATTGATTTTATTTTAATACATTTTTGTATAAACTTGATCTTTATTGTGAGAGAAATAAAATAGGATAAGCAAAAAAATTTCAATATTAACGCATTAGGGCATTATAAGCGGGCATTATCATAATGCCCGCTTATAATGCCATAGGTGTGATAGCAGCTATTATTGCTACCATAACATATTCCGTTTCTAAGGTATTACAGATCAATAATAGATGGGCAAAACATAAACATATTTAAAACCAAAAAGTTATATTTTTAGGTGTTTTATCCGAAAAAAATATAAAAAAAGGTAAGTGGCGTACATTTTTTGTCAATAATATTACATTTTTACATTTTTTTGTCAAGCTGAGATGCGTCAACGCCGCCACTGGTCTCCCTTATTAAAATTAATTTAGGGCTAAATTAACTTCCTATTTTAACAAATACCACAGCAAACTTTTATTGAAATCGGATAAGGCATTTTTAAAGCTAGTTCATACAGACGCGAAAAGCGAATTGCGAAAGCGAATATTTTACCAAAAAATTCGCGTTTTTTTGTCATGTTCATACAGCTGCGAAATTCGCCGAAACTCTAGGCAACAACAGAACCTACAAATTTCTATATTGTTTTCGTTTCGGTGGTGACGCTACGCTTGGGTTCTTTTGAGATTTTCTTTGTTTTTCCTTTTAATAATACAACATTTATCTGATGTGATAAATAAAGAATGTAGCACATTTATTTGGCAACTAAGACGTAGAAACGCTGCAAATTTGTTATAAATGAAAAGGGCTAAAAAATTTAATATTAATTCAAACCAAAAACACAAAATACTTAAAAAATAAACACAAAAATACCGTTCCAAACATCTAATAGAATGACATAAAAATAACACTAACAAAATTGTTTTTAAAATGACAAATAACTTCTTGGTTCTACGCATGGGCACACGCGAATATTCGCCAGAAATTAAAATAATCTTAAGTTTCCCGCTCACTAGATTTTAAATTTTGCGAATTTGCAGCATCTTTAAACTATCTTTATTTTGAATTACCCGCCTTTAATTTTATGTGAAATTGACCAATGAGAATAAAATTCGCGTTTCGCAATTCGCTTTTCGCGTCTGTATGAACTAGCTTTTAGGATATTATTAAAAACCCGATTTAATTTTTAAAGTTTAACAAACTGTATCTTATCAACAAAGCATTTTCGGACTTATGTTTATATACTTTCTTCATAAAATTGGCCTAAAAAATACGCCCTTAAATTTTCTTAACGCAATTAGGAATCACCCTCTATATACGCTTATTAAAAAATTGACAAACTTATACAGTTACACACACCTATAAAAAACAAAAAAAATACTCTGTGTAAAGCAGCCCACAGACGCGGAAAATTTCATATTGTACAATATTATTGACCGTTTGTGGTTTATATTGAGAGCTTGTACAATATATTGTGTCAATCAAAAACGGTTTGATTTTTATTATGCAATAGTGATTTATTGTGCCGTGTGTGGGTAATATTGCACAATTATTTCAGTTTTCAAATACGAAAGAGTATTTGTTTTACAAAAGCAATTACACAAATATGAGTTCAAAAGCAATAGAGAAAGAAATAAAGGTTTTTCTTATTTATAAACATGTTTCAAGCAGCTACTTTTTTCTTATCCATCGTTCAACCGGTAGTTACATAACATAACTAGTTATTGTGCAATATATTAAATATAGTTTTTGCATAAATATATTGCACTGTTTGGGGACGACTAGCAATATTACTGTATAATATTTTGCCCAATAATATTGATCGTCTGTGGGCCCCTTAATGCTTTCGCGGCAATCTTCTGTAGGATACAAAATCTACAACGACGGCCGAATAGCCCAAAAACTTATGTTTAGCCAAAGTTAGTTTATATTTATAAGGTTGCGACACATCCTCAACTTTTAGGTGATTCGAGGTCGGGGACGCAAGGAAGGGCATTCCACGGAGAAAAGTTGGCAAGACTGGGTAAAATCAAAGCTGATGATCAATCCAGTGGCGTCTAGAATTTGCGCATTTCATTTTGCATTGTTTTGGAAGTGATATTTGTTGAAAGATGTAATTCCAAATGTTTTTTATTTAAAGTAAAAGAATTTACAACTTAATAATAATTAAAAACTGTTGTGTAAACGGTTGTTCTACTAATACAATAAACTGTTTATCTCCGGGACTGAACAACATGGCCGAAAAATGGGTGATGTAACGTTATAACACGTCAAAGCAATATGGCCGAATGTCGCGACCCTATATAGACCGACTTTGAATTTTAGCAAAAAAAATTACTGATTTTTGCCTAAAAATGAAAAATTTTAAATTTACTTGAAGAATTAATCAGGCTTAAATTGACTGTGAAATAATAGTATGTTAAACTGTATTTACAATTTGAAAATATAGCATATATGAGTGGAATAAAATAAAATGAGCATAGTATGCGATTATAGAGCTTTGTTATTATCCGAATGTGTAACAATAGCCAATCAAGGGGATTTTCATCGTTGCAGAAATCTACTTTCGGATCCTGTTCTCTGCATAATTGCCTTTAATTGCTGCTTTTAGCTTCAGTACAGGCAATTTGGACTATTTTACAACGTTTGAGCCGAAAAGCGCATTGGAGGGGCAATTATCGTTTTGTGTTTAGCTATTTAATCCAGTGGCTTGCACAGACGTTCTCGAATAGTATAAAACAACTCTAATAAAGGTCAATTTAAAGTAAAAATTTTCACTATACTCATTAGTGCAGGGATTCCCAAACTTTTTTGTATTGCGACGCCCTTGGGCGCAAAAATTTGAAAGAGGGAAGGAAAAAAAGTCCTTATCAAATATTGTTTGTTACAGTTTTTGGCAACAACAGCCCTTTGTTGTAAGTGCTGAAAATTTTGAAGGGAAAAAAATCCCTGCCGATTATTTTTACAGTTTCTAGCAAAGCAACAACAACCCCTTCTTTTAGGTACTGAAAATTTTTGAAGAGAAAAAAAAGGTCCCCACCGATTATACAAGCCCACAAAACAAAATAATGTCAAGACCCAGACCCCAAAAGGTTCAGACGGCGACAAAATTGTGTCGGTCATCTACGAGGTTTGGCCAAAAATGCAATTTTTGCTCAAGAGTAAATTACCTGGTATTATTGCTAATATCGAAAACAATCATAAAGAAAAGATGTTAAGAATTTAAAATCAGTTTTAAATATGCAATTTTGTTCATTTCCAAAAAAAAAAGATTTTTTTTTTCTCCGAAAATCAAGAAAATTTAAGTTTGTGCATTTGTTTATTTAAAACTGTTTTATGACATTTACAATCATAAAATATTAGATTTTTCTACTGCCTGAGGAATTTTCCAGTACCGTCCACTTGCAGCTTCCAACAAAAAACATCGTAGTGCCACAGGTTTGCACCGATATACGGTAACTTCAAACCTTGTTCCTTTTTTATCTCTAGAGTTTCTAGAAGTCTCGTGCTTATAAACTTCCTCTTACCCGACTTAACACACCCACGGTACGTTAGTATTTGGGCTTTTAGTCTTAGTGGATTGTCCAAAAGTAAAAAAAAATTAAAAAATTTGTCACAAACCTAATAAAACCAGAACTAACCAGAAAAAAAAAAGACTATAAAATTTATTTATGTATCAAGGGCGTCACTAGGACTATAAAGCCCTGAAGGTCGAAATAGCCCGAGGGCTAGATTTCGACCTGATGGGCATCATAGTCCAGTAAAGCCCGTGGTGCATACAATGCTTTATGTTTTACCCAAAAACGACTTTTTCAATGACTAATTACATTATTTATTCGCAATATAAAAAATAAGTTGCACCTGTACCTGTATACGTAAGTAGATAATGACTGGTGTTAAGTTTGACTTTGATGTTTCTATCAGTTAATCAGTTGGCATTTTTTATTTAACGATTTGCTCAAAATGGAAGAAATTCCACAAAATATAAAAGAAAAGGCCATAAAAGCGACCGAAAATCTTTTGCCAGTTAAATCAAGGCAACAGTATTTTCGGGAGTATGGCATATTTGGTATTTGGAAAGATGCGAACGCAATTCTTCAAATAACCGAAAACGTTTAAATGGCATATTTTCAGGAACTGGTAAGTTATTGATTTTATTTTAATATATATGTTTGTATAAACTTGATCTTTATTGTAAGAGAGATAAAATTGGATAAGCAATAAAATTTCCATATTAGCGCATTAGGGCATTATAAGCGGGCATTATCATAATGCCCGCTTATAATGCCCTAGGTGTATAACATATTCCGTTTCTAAGGTATTACAGATCAATAATAGATGGGTAAAACATAAATAAATTAAATAAATGCCATTTTGGATCTTATCAAGAAAAAACTCCGAGAGAGAAATTTCCTTTAAATTTTTCCTCAGGGAACACACTATAAATATAATAAACTGAAAAAAATAAGGTAAAACACTAGGGACTGCGCCAAAGTCCTGATTTTCCCTGGACTGCAGAAGTTAAGAAGTTAAAGAAAAGTTAAAAACAAGGTCCACGGGAGTTAAACGTTATAAATAAGTTACTTTCTTAACCAGTCTAACAGTTTAGTTGTGTCTTGTGCCTTTATATTTTTAACAGACGTAAAATAAATAATAGTTTAAAAAACTAAAAAACCACGCTTTTATATGCAACCGAACTAAAAATTAGAAAATAAGTTTTCATTACAAAGAGTTTGTCACTTCAGAGTAAAAAGCGTGGGGTGCATTTTACTATTTTTTCATAACTTTTCCCTCATAGATATTTGCAAATAGAATAATTATAACATTTAACATATTAAGCACCCCACGCTTTTATTCTGAAGTGACAAACTCTTTGTAATGAAAAATTATTTTCTAATTTTTAGTTCGGTTGCATATAAAAGCGTGTTTTTTTAGTTTTTTAAACTATTATTTATTTTCATTTTTTAGTTCGATATATCAATTAGTTTTTTAAAAATAAATGCTCCAGTTTATTCACTAAAAAATTCCTTCGCCATTTTGTCAAGAGACACAGAGGATCTGTAAAGGAATTTATTTATCCTGGCGGTCCTAATCAGGATAACGGGATACTGTTTGCAGATTATTGCCTTAGCATCGGTCCTTGATACGTGTGCAAAGTTTCAAAGAAATTGAATCGCTGGAAGTTGGTAAAAATTAGGCTCAAAGATTCCGTTACATAGATAGATAGATAGATAGATAGATAGATTTAAGTATAGGTTAGTTCTAACTTTTCTCTTTTTTTGGGGTGTATCCTACTTAACTGTGGGTATGTAAGGGCGCATATTCTTAACATTATTGTTTGAAAATAAAATTACACAAGGTGTCTCAAAAAAGTGCGGAAATAGTGTATTTCCTAACCAGTGCTGAAAGTGCCACTTTTCCGCACGCGACTGCAGTTGATCGAACGACGCGTAGTGGAGTTTGGTCAAGCTATTCGTCTCATTAATGATCCTTCACTTACAGAAAGGCTTCCCTCTCTTTCCCATCGTCGGGCTGTGGGGGATTTATCGCTTTTTTATAGGTACTTCCATGGCTTCTGCTCTGAAGAACTGTCCAGTATAGTTCCTCCACTCACGGTTCCCAACAGAGAAACTCGTGGTTCCGCGCGTACGCATCCCTATACGGTCCAACTGGACAGGCTGCGAACTTCCCACTTTGTTCGTCCTTTTATCCCTAGAGTTTCTAGACTGTGGAACCTACTGCCAGCGGAGGTCTTTCCTTCCCTCCCAAATCTTGAAGTATTTAAGTCCCGTGTCAACAAACTCCCTCTTACCTCGCTTAAGACATCCACGATACGTTAGTATTTAGGCTTTAAGCCTTCGTGGTTTGTCCAAAGATAAAAAAAGCAGTCAAGTGCGGAAAAGGCACTTTCAGCACGTGTTAGGAACGCTATTTTTTCTACGAGTGTGTGGAAAAAGTCAAACTTAACAACCATTTGATAATATTTATTTTTACCATTACTGCTTATTATTATTAACAACATTAATCGTAAAAGAACAGCTGGTAGCATTTTGCAAATGAATCGCAGAGGCAAGTTGTTGTGGGTAAGTTGCGGAGTTGGAGATTGCCGTTGAGGTGCAACTGAAATTTTGCTTTTCATCTTCCGAGAAAATTTTGGCCTTCTTGGGTCTAAATCCCACATTTTGTCTTCAAAAATGATGTAACTTTGAAATATTTGCTTTAATCCATGTTCTTTTCAATATTAATGACACTTTTTAACATGGAATCCCTTGACTATAAGGTATTGGGCTTTCATCGAGGCTTTCATGTTTTAGCAAGTTCCGCGAAATATGCTACAAAAACTTTTTTTTCATGCTTTTGATTTTTCTCGCCACACCACACACACCAGTTTGTAAATGCTGTATATGTGATTATTTGTCGCACTAGTGCGGAAAAGTAACACTTTCCAAACTAAATTGCGTGCGGAAACGTGCTGCTTTCCACATGCTGGTAGAAAAAAAAGTTTCCACAAACTTCTGGCACTAAAAAATAATGACCAGGTCTGGCATGCCGCACTTCTTAATAAACTTCCCTCCTATGGTCTTTCAACTAAACTCTGTACTTGACTCTCTAGTTATCTATCTGATCAACGTATATCAGTTATTGTGGACGGCCATTCTTCAAGCTTTCACCAAGTAAATGCTGGAGTTCCTCAGGGCTTAGTTCTGGCACCAACATTGTTTCTTCTTCACATCAACGACCTTCTCTCGTCCACAACTACTTCCATTCATAGTTTCGCCGACGATAGTACCCTTCACTCCAGTTTTCAGGTTCCTAAACCCATCACTAAACCTGATTTGGAAAAAAAACGCAGAGCAATGCAGATATCTCTTTCGCAGGATCTTAATTTAATATTGGATTGGGGCGCCAAAAATCTCGTCCATTCTAATGCAATCAAAACACAGTCATGTTCCTTGTCGCGAAAAGAGTCATCAAATACTCATCCTCTACTTATGAGCGGCCAAGTTTTACCTTCAATCTCGTAGGCGTTACATTTGAAAGTAACCTTAACTGGCATAAACACATTGTATCTATAGCCACGGCAGCTTCAAAAAAGCTTGGATTTCTCTTTCGAGCCAAAAAGTATTTTTCCGCTTCTAATTTATACACTTTATATGTGACCCAAATCCGACCTCCCTTGGAATATTGTTCTGATATCTGGGGCATGGCGTCCCCCACAACCCTTCTTGATTCTATTCAAAGAAGAGCTATTCATCTCTCCCTCTCTTGCCCATCGTCGGGCTGTGGGGAATTTATCGCTTTTTTATAGGTACTTTCATGGCTTCTGCTCTGAAGAATTGTCCAGTATAGTTCCTCCACTCACGGTTCCCAACAAAGAAACACGTGGTTCCGCGCGTATGCATCCTTATACGGTCCAACTGGACAGGCCCCGAATTTCTCACTTTGTTCGTTCTTTTTTCAGATGACTTGAATTATCACAAAAATGTAGATATTTTAGCAAAATTTGGGATTTGTCGATAAAATTTGATAAAAGCTACGAAAAACAAACAGATCATTTATTTAAAAAACTTGTATTTTTTCTGGAGGGGGAATAATAAAAAAACGTTTTTTTTTCTAAAGTGTTTCTCTTAAGGCTACTAGCATGTCTCGTATAAATTTGGTGTCGTTTCAATGCCCATGTTTCACATTTTAGATATAAGTAATAACTTAAATAATTAATAGTTTAAAAACTAAAAAACACGCTTTTATATGCAACCGAACTAAAAATTAGAAAATAATTTTTCATTAAAAAAAATATTGTCATTTCATAGTAAAAAGCGTGGGGTGCATTTTACTATTTTTTCATAACTTTTCCATCATAGATATTTGCAAATATAATAATTATAACATTTAATATATTTATCACCCCACGCTTTTTACTATGAAATGACAATATTTTTTTAATGAAAAATTATTTTCTAATTTTTAGTTCGGTTGCATATAAAAGCGTGTTTTTTTAGTTTTTAAACTATTAATTATTTTTCATTTTTAGTTTCTGCTACTCTTGACAAAATGGCGAAAATTTTTTTAATGAACAAGAGTGGCAAATTTTAAAATTTTTCCAACAGATTGCAACTCACTAAAAATTTCTTCTTCATTAAGTAGCAAAGTTTGAAATTTTGCCAACAGATGGCAATCCAGGCAATGTTTGGACCGTTGCCAATATATTGCAACCCACTAAAAAATTTCTTCTTCATTTAATAGCAAAGTTTGAAATGTTGCCAACAGGTGGCAACCTAGGTGTTGTTTTTATATTTTTATAATATAAAGGAAAATTTTTTTCCTGGCGATCCAAAAAAGAATGTTAATTTTTATTAATTGCACATTATGTATTATGTATACATTACACATAATGTAATTTTTATTATGGAATCCTTGAACTAATGGTGCAACTAACCCTATATTTTTATTGTTCATAAAAATTGAACACCCATGGTGCAACTAACCAAATTGTGTAAAAACTAAAAAATGTCTTCTTCATTTAATAGCAAAGTTTGAAATGTTGCCAACAGATGGCATCCTAGGTGTTGTTTTTATAATATAATGGAATTCTTTTTCCTGGCGATTCAAAAAAGATAACGGGATACTGTTTTTAAATTATCGCATCTTCATCGGTCCTTGACACGTGTGCAAAGTTTCAAAGAAATCGAATAGCTGGAAGTTGGTTAAAATTAGGCTCAAAGATTCCGTTACATAGCCAGATAGTTACAACCCAAGTTAATAAAAGCGTGTTAAAAATATTAGGTTTTCTTATTTTCACGCCAGTGTTTAAAAAGTGGTAAGTTCCCTTTCTTTTCTGCATATACTCAAATAATACAAAAAAAAAAAAACTTTCACGATAGCACTTCTAACGGAATTATTCCTCACCTTTGTACACCTGATTCCCCGGTATTTCTCTTTGTGAAATAAAACATTTTTAATTAAATTAAAATAAGAAGCTCAAAAACGCCGGGGCGAAAATATTTCTACAGCCCTTCAAAATAGCCTTTATAACTTCGCTCTGATCTAAGGCCCGTTCACTATTTGTTAAAAGTTAAATAAAAGACAACATTCGAAAAAGTCGAAAAGAGAGTAATTTAATTAAAGTTACTAGAAGTTGTTCGCAGAATACTTCAAACTCAGTTTTATTTTAATTCGACTTTTATTTACTTTTTAATATTATTTTGTTATTTACTAACTCTGCCTTTGAGAGAAACTGTTTAATTTTAAAGTTTGAGTATGCTTATAAATGAAAGAAACGTGAAATATGTTACCTCACATCTTTTAACACGCTTTTATTAACTTGGGTTGTAACTATCTATCTATCTATCTATCTATGTAACGGAATCTTTGAGCCTAATTTTAACCAACTTCCAGCTATTCGATTTCTTTGAAACTTTGCACACGTGTCAAGGACCGATGAAGATGCAATAATTTAAAAACAGTATCCCGTTATCTTTTTTGAATCGCCAGGAAAAAAATTCCATTATATTATAAAAACAACACCTAGGATGCCATCTGTTGGCAACATTTCAAACTTTGCTATTAAATGAAGAAGAAATTTTTTAGTTTTTACACAATTTGGTTAGTTGCACCATGAGTGTTTAATTTTTATGAAAAATAAAAATATAGGGTTAGTTGCACCATTAGTTCAAGGATTAAATAATAAAAATTACATTATGTGTAATGTATACATAATACATAATGTGCAATTAATAAAAATTAACATTCTTTTTTGGATCGCCAGGAAAAAAATTTTCCTTTATATTATAAAAATATAAAAACAACACCTAGGTTGCCACCTGTTGGCAACATTTCAAACTTTGCTATTAAATGAAGAAGAAATTTTTTAGTGGGTTGCAATATATTGGCAACGGTCCAAACATTGCCTGGATTGCCATCTGTTGGCAAAATTTCAAACTTTGCTACTTAATGAAGAAGAAATTTTTTAGTGAGTTGCAATCTGTTGGAAAAATTTTAAAATTTGCCACTCTTGTTCATTAAAAATTTTTTCGCCATTTTGTCAAGAGTAGCAGAAACTAAAAAATGAAAAATAATTAATAGTTTAAAAAAACTAAAAAAACACGCTTTTATATGCAACCGAACTAAAAATTAGAAAATAATTTTTCATTAAAAAAAATATTGTCATTTCATAGTAAAAGCGTGGGGTGATAAATATATTAAATGTTATAATTATTATATTTGCAAATATCTATGATGGAAAAGTTATGAAAAAATAGTAAAATGCACCCCACGCTTTTTACTATGAAATGACAATATTTTTTTAATGAAAAATTATTTTCTAATTTTTAGTTCGGTTGCATATAAAAGCGTGTTTTTTAGTTTTTTAAACTATTAATTATTTCATTAAAACTCGTGTGTATGTAAAGGCTTTTTCAGTTTGACATTTCTGCTCTTATATTAGCTTTGTTCGCGGGTCTAGTAATGAACCGATTCTGAACCAGAACGCATGTCTAGTTATTTATTAGTTCGGAATTTTTATTTACCGCGAACAATTTTCTATACAGCTGAGGATGTATTCTAACCTAGCCTTTTGGTTAGGATTTTTCATGGTTAATTTGGATACTATAAAAAAAAATTAAATTCAAACAAAAAGGTAAATTGTTATTCTGTCGAATGCCTCTCGAGGTCTCTCGGCGGAAAAGGAGGGATTCCATGCCTCCTCTCGATTTTAACATAAGTATTTGTATTTAACTAAAGATAAAATTCAAACAACAAGAAATGGTAAAATCTTGTAATATTGTCTATATTTTTTAATTAAATCTTTATTTATTTTATTGCATACATACATTCATACGGAATACAATTAAAAATCCTTTGTTTATATAGGTATATTAACTCGCATAAAAAATGGCAGAAACAAAGAAACTGTAATACAACGATTTATTTCTGTACCACAAAAGCAGAAAACAGCTGACCATGTCGACAATGCGCATGAAATTCCGAACTGAACTTTTAGTTCCAACAAAAATCTCAGGACTGCTAATCAGGTTACTAACGGGTAACGAACTGATTCCATTGTCACCCGCGAACACAGAACTGTTACTTAAAATTCAGGATTTTACTAACCGCAAACGCTGCTTTTTCACTGCGCATGCGAATAGTCCCAGAACCGGTTCAGAATCGAACCCGCGAACAAAGCTAATATTGTTTTATATTATGGATAGCGGAGAGGAGGATAACCATCTGAATGTTTTAAAAAGTGTCCGTCGAAAGGAGCAACTTAAGCTGGCGCCACAGTAGCCAGAGGAGATTTTTAACCAATGAGCATGAATTATTAGGGTGAGATACAAAATGAAAAACGACAGATAAATACAAAATAAAAAAGGAAAGAAATACCAAAATCTCTCCACTGGCTGCTGTGGCGCCATCCCAACTTGCTACACTCCGATGGCCACTTTTTCAACTTGTCCGCCATAAAAGATGGTTATCCTCCCCTCCACCATCCATATTTTATATACAGGGTGTCCGGGAAAATGTAGGAAATCTCTCGCACACGTATGGAACAGATGAAAATAACACGACAAGTTCCTATAAAATGTTTCCGTTTAAGCCCCCTGCGGAGATATGATCCCCTAAAGGGGCAGCTAGAAATCGATTTTTCGTGAATAACTTTTAAAGCGCTCTGTATAATTTGATAATATTTTAGTACGATGCATACTAGTAAAGACCTCTTAAAATAGTGCCCTTGAAACTTATGTCGCTTCTTTAGTTTGCCGGGGACGGACTAGTTTTCGCACATTATTGATAATATTTTTTACGCCCTGTATGGTGAAGACACAAAAAATATGTTTTTGGGTAGTTTAAACCTTTTGCTAAAAAAGGTACTGGTGTTTGACATCGATAAAATGAGCCGTTTTCAAATAAAAAATTATTTTAACAATAAGAGTTCTGACCTGCGACGCACAGTGGCCGATTATTGTTAAAACGTGGCATAAATTAAAAGAAGATCAAAAATGTTATTTTATCATTCCAAAAATTACAAACACACAAATTATAATCATTTTAAGTGGCAAAAGCTTTAATATTATCTTAATAAGTTTTATACAGGATGTTTCGAAACTTGGCATAAACGACAACCTATATACAGGATTCCATAGTATCCATACTATTGAGCATTTTGATTCCAAACAAAAACTATGTTATAGACTGCTATTTTAGCTACTTTTTAAAATTATTTTGAAGTATACAGGGTGAGCCAAAAAACATGGCACGCCAAAAACAGGTTCTTTTAAATGGGACACCCTGAATATTTTTGTAATTTCGAATCTACATAAAATTCTAAGCATTTTGGCTTGTCATATTCCTATACCTAAAGTTAATAGTTTGGGAGTTATTTACAATTGAAAGTCGGAATTTTTGAACTTTGACGATTTACCAAGCAAAAACAGTTGAAGATAGAGCAAAACGACTTTCACTTTCCCATCTTAACTTTTCAAGAGCTATCTAACGGAAATAAAAAGTAAAGGCGAAGTGAAGGTGAAGTGAAGGTAAATTGAAGGTTAAAATCACCCTGTATCTCAGAAACAACTGAAATGTTGCATCGCGGTAAAAGCACTAGCAGCACTTGCCATTTCGGAAAAAGCAAAAGTGGCATCACTTAAACTTGACACCCTGTATAGGGTATTCTATTAAAAAAATTAATAATAATTTCTTACACTTTTTTAAGCTACCTTGTATAAATTTAAAAATATATTGCAACCTCTGTGGATAACAATCCTACAACTTCTTAAATTAAATGTTTTTGTAGCTAGAAAAATAAAGAAGCTGATGGAGTCTATAACCCTGCACTAATATTTTAAAGTTTATTAAAAAAAGCGCAAAAGTCACAAAACTTTTCTTGGAAACCAGAAAACTCAACAGTTACAGAAGATAATGTGATACAAATTATAAGAGGGTCGTTAGCGGAACATAAAAAAATGCTTTTTAAAATGGCTACTTTGCTATAATTTTTATACACTTGATTAAATGTGGTAGTAAAATAGAAAACAAAATTTCAATAAATGAATAAAACACTATATACATACCTGACTAAAACTAATCCCACTAAACAGTAAAAAAAAATTCTACAAGAAATTTTTAATACAAGGAATCTTTATAAGACAATGTTTATCATTGAATAACGTTTACTGCATAGAAAACTTGGCTTAATTTAAAGATGGCGTAGAGATTAAAAACAAGTGAAAAATTCAGAATGGTCACAGCCAACTAATAGAATAGAATGTTAGGAAGTAGACTATTGACAATTTACTTAATTTTTTAAGATTTGATATTTCCCTTTTTTGCCACAATTTTACAAAAATCGACCATAGTGCGACGAGAGGAAAATTACAAATTACATCGAAAATAAAATATTGTATTATTAAACAAAAATAAACTCTTATTGTTAAAATAATTTTTTACTCGAAAACGGCTCATTTTATCGATGTCAAACAAGAGTACCTTTTTTTAGCAAAAGGTTTAAACTACCCAAAAACATATTTTTGTGTCTTCACCATGCAGGGCGTAAGAAATATTATCAATAGTGTGCGAAAACTAGTCCGTCCCTGGCAAACTAAAGAAGCGACATAAGTTTCAAGAGCACTATTTTAAGAGGTCTTTACTAGTATGCATCGTACTAAAATATCAAATTATACAGAGCGCTTTAAAAGTTATTCACGAAAAATCGATTTCTAGCTGCCCCCTTTAGGGGATCATATCTCCGCAGGGGGCTTAAACGGAAAAATTTTATAGAAACTTGTCGTATTAGTTTCATCTGTTCCATACGTGTGCGAGATATTTCCCACATTTTCCCGGACACCCTGTATATACATTAAGCCGAAATAAACTATACCGGGTGACAACGAAATTACTATCCAGAAATTTTTTTCTTTAGTGCAATCGTATAGTTTTTAATTTTTTAAAAACCGTTATATCATATCACCCGATGCCAATTTTAGATATAATAACATCTGTGTATTACTTCCGGTTTAACCGGAAGTAATATAAACTTTGATATTTTAAATTAGAACACCTTGTATATTTTTTAGGATTTGAATTTTACAGGTCATTTCTAATAAAAAACCTTAAATATATTTATAACCTAACTCTTTTGGTTTTAGGGAAATGGCGTTTGAAAATGTCCAAACGACAAAAAATTAAAATGCTTAAAATAGTTTGTTTAAAAGACCCTACCTTTAGAGACCATTATAATACTACTTCCGGTATTTTTAATTTATTTTACCCCTTTTCCATAAAATTGTAAAGCTTTACCTTCAATCACAGAAGCCATGACTACTGTAATTAATAAAATGATTGAAAGCGAAGCTTTGGAATTTTATGTGAAAAGGGGTAAAATAAATAGAAAAATGGGTTTTTAAGAGGTGGAAATAAAATATTGAGTGCCAATTTAGCAGAAAGCTCAAAAATTGCGTGCAAAAAGAAGGAAAAATATGGTGAGAATCAAGATTGATGATAAATATCTCGAGAACGAAACGTTGCCGACTAAAAATTTTCAGATTCAGATTAGTAATTAGCGCCTCCTAAAACCCACGTGGGCCAAAAATCATTAAAATCGGCGTGGTGTCCGACAAGTAAACAATGACCTTAATTTTCACCTTTTAAAACCCCGTTTTTCTACGTATTTACACTGTTTAGACATTAAATTGCATAGCTTCACTTTCAAACGTTTTCAGCAGCTGGTGGGTATGTAGTGATACAGTGTTTTAGCGTTTTTAAAGTAAACTTTCGCAATTTATTTGATAAAAGAAGTAAAATACATAGAAAAACGGGATATAAAAAGGTGAAAATAAGATATTTGGTAATTTTTAAAAACCTGCGGCAACTCCGATTTAGACGAAATTTGGTATACGGGAGTTTTTGGGAAGCTGATCACGAATTTGAAAAAAAATTTGGCGGAAATGTTTCGTTCTTGAGATATTCATCATCAGACTTGAAATTAAAACTAATCCTATTTTTACAATATTCCCCTTCTTTTGCACAATTCTTGATTTAAAGCTAAAATGGCACACAATATTTGTTTTTCACCTTTTAAAACTACGTTTTTACGTATTTTACATTATTTTTCATTAAATTGCAAAGCTATACTTTGAATCATTTCAATCCCAGTGTGCCATGAAGCCCTATGTGTATGTATGGTTGCCGCATTATCAAGGAAAAGCCACGCAATTTAATGCAAAAATAATGTAAAAAACGTAGAAAAACAGGCTTTTAAAAAGTGAAAATCAAATATTGTGTGACACTTTAGCTTTAAATCAAGAATTGTGTGCAAAAAGAAGGGGGAATATAGTGAAAATAAGCTCAGTTCAAATTTGAACTTTGATGATGAATATCTCGAGAACAAAACGTTTCCGCCAAAAAATATTTCAGATTCGTGATCATCGCCCCAAAAAACCGGGTATACCAAATTTCGTTAAAATCGGAGTTGCCGCAGGTTTCTAGAAAATTACCAAATATTGTGTGCCACTTCAGCTTCTAATCAAAAATTATATGCAAAAGAAGAGGGAATATAGTTAAATAAGGTTAGTTTGAATTTTAACTTTGATGATGGATATTTCGAGAGCGAAATGTTTCCTAGATTCGTGATCAGCGTAGCAAAAAAAAACCCGGTACCTAATTAAGTTAACAAATTTGGTCAAAATTGGAGTTGCCACAACTTCTAGCTAATCATCATAAAAGCAATTTGGAAGGTAATTAAATAATATTTTAATCAAAACACTTAAATTTTAACTAATCATTACAAATTCTACAACTCCCCGACATATATTAACTGCAAAACTAATCACCAAATTTCAACAGGTAGCCCTGTTCCTGTAACCCTTTTAATAGGGCAATAACCCTTGAAAAACCCTCGGAAAATACGTTTTCAAAATTTCCCAAGCATTCTTTGAGGGAACACAGGAAATATCCAAAAGTAGGTTAATTATTGAATAAATTTACCTCATTACAGCCCGCAAAACCCCCAGAAAGCCTTCTTTGTTGGACTGCAATCCATTTTTCATTTCTTTTAAACACAGCACTACACAAAAAGGGCAACATGCTTTCCCTTTAGAACGTAAAAAATCGCTAACATCCATCCAAACCCGAAAAACTAAGAAAAAAAGTGTATATAAAAATAATAGAAAATAACCAATTCATTTTTCACCGGCACACTCTTTGATCTTTTTGTTTATAAACGTCACGTTTCGATGGGTTTTGTTTACAGAGACGATAGAGGGCAGTAGCATAGCAAAAGAAAATAAGATCGGCAAACCGTCCTGTGTTTCTTGATCGATAAGCGCGAAAGTCACAAATCCAAGCAAAAAAATTAAATAATCCAATAAATATATCTTATATCCTTATAAATTATTTATTTAACTGCTTTGAAGCGTTGATAAATTGGTTTTCTTATACGAGATTTAATTGATTTTAACAGCAGCCACCTATTAAAAAAATGAATAAATCCAGCCAAACCTTGGTCGGCCTTGATATCCAGGCCTCCGCCGACTTGATTTGCCGTAGGCTAGCCTATTTTTTGTCAGGGGTGAACGACCCAGGCTGTTTTTTGTAGGTTTTTTGATGCACCCTATTGATTTAGACTATTTTTCGGTGGATTATGTGTTTTGCTTTTCTTTGGGGTTGTGAATGAGGTCAAAAGAGATTATTTTATTAGAAAAGTGGTGGATTCTAAAGGGAAATATAAAATTGTAAATATGTAATATTTTTTATATTTTCACCCCATTAGTATATCTTAAAAAAAACTTTTAACTGGCTAGTATAATTAAGTTTTTTTAATAAACCCGGTAGAATAACAATATTCTTGTTAAGTTCTAGGTAATTTTTGCCAACTTGTGGCAACTCCGATTTTGTCGAAATTTGCGGGTTTTTGGGGCGCTAAATTTTAGACAGAAAAGTTTCGTTCTCGAGATATCCATTATCACATTTGAAATTTAAACTAATCCTATTTTTACTATGTTCCCCCTTCTTTTTGCAGATAATTCTTGATTTGAATTTCACCTTTTAAAATCCAATTTTCTACGTATTTTACATTACTTTGCATTAAATTGCATAGCTTCACCATAGCTTACCTTTGAGGCTTACCCAAGATCGATTGACTAGGTAAGGTTGCCTCATTACGTCACATATGTACACTATGTACAGCACTTGGTGTATTCCTTTTATGCTCTAGAAAGAACCGCCCGGAACGACACCAAGGGTGTTCCTTTTATAATTTTTTGACATTTTTTCATGTTGTAGAACCGTTCTTGGCACTATTGACAGTTCAGAGAACGGTTCAGAACGGTTCTACAAGATAAAAGGAATAAACTAAATGCTGGTTCCTTGGCGCTAACATAGCAAACAAGGATGTCTAGACGGATAATGCTATGAGGGCGAAAGAGCGCGATATACAATATTTAAAAATCAGGTAGAATAATCATTGTTAAATAATTTAATAATAGGAAATAAAGAAGTTACGATAACAACTGGAATTAACAGTATTTAAAAGTATTTCTTTAATATTGACAAAAAACACAAACTACACTGTTAAAAACTTCATTAAATAATGAGCAAAATACATATGTGACGTATGGTCCACCATGTTGCAAGGCTTACGAGGCAACCTTACCTGAGTCAAACGATCTTGTGGCTTACCTACATCAATTTTAGGCAAAGAACCAATTCTAAAACGGTATTTACCAATCGGTTATGTTGACGTTTAAACAATGTGTTATACGTCAAAGTTGTCACCAATCATTACTCCGGTTATAATTGGTTGAACGCGTAAAATTGATGAATAATTTGTCTGAGTTCTGGCGTAACATCGTTTTCAGTGTCAGCAGGCTATGACGTCACCGTATATACATGGTTGCAGCATTTTGACAGTGAACTTTCGCAATTTAATTGATAATAGGTGTAAAATACATGGAAAAGCGGAGTTTTAAAAGGTGAAAATCAAATATTGTATGTCACTTCAGCTTTAAATAAAGAATTGTGTACAAAAGGAAGTAGAGGAATATAGGGAAAATGGAATTCCAGTAAAAACAAAGTGGTTCCTTGAACGTCCATAGGACCTATATCTTGGATGTATTAACATCCCCAGGACGTTCAGGAAACATCCTGGTGGAACACTTTAGGATCGCCTTCAGACGTTCTATTTTGATTCTGCGCCTTACGTAATTAACGAACGTAGGCGGGAACCAAAGTACCCATATCTCTCTATTACTAGTCGTTAGTTTAAAATTCTAGGGAGTGAATTCTGGAATTGTGTGCATCAAAAATGAATAATTTTTTATCTATTACTTCTCCAAAACGCATTGTTTACTAAAGTCCTGCTAATATCCTAAGACAGAACTTTGTGAAGACGTTCGGCCTAACTATTAACTTCCTATAAAATGACATTTTTTTTTATCTTTGGACAAACCACGAAGGCTAAAAGCCTAAATACTAACGTACCGTGGGTGTCTTAAGTCCTCCGGATGTACAAAATAATAACATAACTAGGACGTTTTTTAAATCCCACGGACGTCCTGAGGACTATGTGTAGCGGAACATCCCATAACGGGACCAGTGGATCAATGTGGGACGTCCCATGGTTTACTGGGATTAGTTTAAATTTTAACTTTAATGACGGATAACCCGAAATCGAAACGTTTCCGCCAAAAAAATCTTTCAGATTCATGATCAGTGCTCCAAAAAACCCCCGACTACCAAATTTTGTCAAAATTGGAGCAATATTCTAGAAAATTACCAAGTTTCTATCTTTTGTGGGCTTTATGTATCTTCTCAGACTTGTTGCTAGGTTGTACAAAGGAAAGATATTTTCGACGAATTATTTTTAAAAAATTAAACGGCTGACTGTGTCTGCATATTTTTCCTGTCACCAGTGACTGATCAAGGTCTATTCTCTACTGAAGCGAAGAGTATATACCTAAATATGAAAAAAAAAATCAAGATCCAAAAAAAAGCCTCAGGTCAAAAATTGCGGACCTCCGAATGTAAAATAAGGACAAAACCAGTAAATAAAAAGTGAAGAGCAGAAAAATGTCTTCAGCTCCAAATTGAATTTTCTTTTTACCCAATACTCTTCTGGCCTGCTTATTTCTTCATCACTACTAACATTTATAATATTATATTGGAAACCATTTTACCAGTGCCGAACGCAAGAGCAGTGTTAGGGGGGCATGGGGCCCGCCCCCTAAGGGGGTTGGTCCGAGAGGTTAGAGGACTTTTTATTTTTTTGCTCTTCAAAAATTTGAACCTCTTTTAAAAATTTTTGTTTTTTGCCACCTCACACACTTCTCCTCAGCCCATGGCCTCCCCCGCCGAAAGTCGATATGACTGCCCCTGGCTGGACGAAGCTTTTTTGAGGTGAAGCGAACTATCAATTTTGCGCCTCCCTTGATATTTGGAAACATCAGATGGGAAGATGGGATTTTTTGGCCGAAAAAAGTTGGGAAGCAAAAAAGGGTCCTCACCTTCACAAAGGCGCGTTTTTCTAGTTACTTTGCGTGTTTACCCCTCGTCATCCACAAAAAAATGGTCGCCAGGAAAAGCGAAGTTTGAGCCCTTCTATAACACACTCTTTCTTATGTTGACCCTTTTTCCCAGCGCTGAATCAGTCGCTTCACAGCTTCAAGCTTAATCCGGCACTACATTTTACCTCATTAAACATACTTTAAACACAAATTATAAACATTTTTTATAGGTTAAATAATTAACCCTACTAGGTAGTTCTGGTTCAAGATCGTTTAATAGGTAAGGTTGCCTCATTACGTCACATATGTACCGCACTGCTGGTTTCTTATTGGCGCCAACATAGCAAACAAGGATGTCTAGACGGATAATGCTATGAGGGCGAAAGAGCGCGATATACAATATTTAAAAATCAGCTAGAATAATCAATAATTTATTAATAGGAAATAAAGAAGTTACGGTAATAACTGGAATTAACAGTATTTAAAAGTATTTCTTTAATATTGACAAAAAACACAAACTACACTGTTAAAAACTTCATTAAATAATGAGCAAAATACATATGTGACGTATGGTCCGCCATGTTGCAAGGTTTACGAAGCAACCTTACCTATTAAACGATCTTGGTTCTGGTTAGCAGATTGTTAGACAGTGTTTTTAAAATAACCATAGGTCTGTTCTTAATCTATTGTAAAAACAACTTTTATCTGGGTGAATAAAAAATGATTCTCAAATACTAAAGTAACTATTATTGCCAGTAGTGTAGCTAGGCGTAGGTGGTGTAGGCGGTCGCCTACGGCCTTGCGCCTAGGGGGGTGTGATATAGGAAAAATACCGAAATGAAAAAAGATTCCAATGGTCTTGGAGGCCCAAGGGCCCCACAAAACAGTAGAACATGTTAAAAAAGTAAAAAAGTGGAAAACGACCTTGTTTTTTTGCTCCTCAAAATTTTTATAGGATAAAAAGGGGCCTCATAATAACTTCCTACGCCTAAAAGGTCTCGCAAGAAAGCTGACGACTTTTTTGCTTCTCAAAAATTTTTCGTCATGTAAGGGACCTCGCGTAACGAACGCCACTGATTATTTCCAAATTACTAAACTTTTAAATTTAGGTATAAATTTTATATCTACAAATAAATGTTTATTATTTTTATCGCCCAACCAGGTGGAAGGGGGGCAGGGAAGGAGGGCAGCTGTCCCTCCTGCATGTACCTGGCTACCCCCATGTCTGTTTTTGCCACAATTTTAAGTTTTGGTGGACTTTTGAATAAGAAAAGAGCTGACAATATTAATACTGCTCCATATTTAATAAAACTGAGTATTATGTGACCTTGGGTTAAGATTTTTATTTTTGTAATTTAAAACTAAAAGATGTCGGTAAGGAAAATGAAATAAAACAAAGAAAATATATTTTTTCCGTCATTTAATGCTCACAATAGCAGTTATAACAGTTTTTAATAATCGTTTTGTTTAATCACTACAAAATATTTTCTACAATAGCTTTAGCTTCACATTTTTGCCATTTAGAAGCTTAGTAATCCCCCATTTCAATCGATTTACAATAGTTTGAGACCATTTTTTTAATTTCATTTAAAAACAAAACATGTGATCAATATGTATTTTCTGGAAATCTATTTTTATAGATGCAATTGACACGATGTTTACAAAAGTTTTTTTTTATGAAAACACACAGACATACACACATATCTTACTGCCTGCAGTAAAAATCATTAAGATCACATGTTTTAATTCTTACTCATTATGTTTAACAGAACATATTTGTATAACATTAACATTGTTGTAAATATACAACATCTTTTCCATTTATAAGTAAAATTTACCATTTTTCAGTTCCTTATTATGTATTAACAATATTTTGAACACATTTGACGTATCACCTGTAATCATTTATTTTAGAAAGAAGATTATAGTGTTCTAACAATAACTACCCCAAGATCGTTTGACTAGGTAAGGTTGCCACATTACGTCACATATGTACCGCACTGCTGGTTCCTTGGCGCCAACAAGGATGTCCAGACGGATAATACTACGAGGGCGAAAGAGCGCGATATACAATATTTAAAAATCAGTTAGAATAATCATTGTTAAATAATTTATTAATAGGAAATAAAAGAATTACGGTAACAACTGGAATTAACAGTATTTAAAAGTATTTCTTTAATATTGACAAAAAACACAAACTACACTGTTAAAAACTTCATTAAATAATGAGCAAAATACACATGTGACGTATGGTCCGCCATGTTGCAAGGCTTACGAGGCAACCTTACCTAGTTAAACGATCTTGATATTGAGGTCCTAGATTTACTACAGAAGTAAAGGTAGGTATACATAACTTCAGCATAAATGTACTGTGCATTCAAGTTATCCAAAATAAATAACTATGAAGAACATAAGACAGATTAAAATAAATTTGATTAAACTTGAAAATAAAGTGTCTCCCTCTACAGTATTCCCGGGTACCAAGCCCTAAGGTATATTTAGCAACTAATAATAGTTAGAATTTTACAGAATATACATAAAGATGGATTGGTTTTTATATATAACCAAAGACAATTGAATGCTAAATTTTTGGTCATCAGTTTGGACGCTGCGCTGGCTTGACTGAATTTATGAAGCGGCAAATTATACCTACTGTTTAAGTGTGTACTCGATGGATACCCGCTTCATAAATTCCACGAAGCGAGCGTCCAAGCTGATGACCAAAAATTTAGCATTGTTCGGGGTGTCTATGAAACTACAATAATTGTCTTTGATATAACAAAAAATATATTTTAGTTTCAGTGTCCACCAATATTTTCATACTTGCAATTACAAAATTGATACGTCAAATGCCTTCTTTGATCAACAGACGAATATAAAAAGTCAAAAAGGTAAATTTTAGTAAGGCCAGCCCATAAGGCAATGTTCAACTGTATATAAAACATCTTTTAAATCTACGTATATTTTGCACATTTATATTAATTCTTAAGTATAACTTGGTAACGTTGTTTTTATGGTTTATCACTTTGTAAGGAAACTTTTTTTTAGTGTTTTTTGTTGCTATTTTTCTCAATTTTGCTAAGTTCTAGAGGACATCATTCACCTTTCACATGAGAGGGCTAGTTTCAAAATATACAATCTTCAATATTAGCACATTTTATAAAAAAGTAATGAAAAAAACTATTTTTCAAAAAAAAAAATACAATTTTTCTGTAAAATGTTTTTTTATGGAAATATATACTATAACTGATAAAATTTTAACTTTTTAGGGGGTTTCTTTAGACTAACACAAATATTCATATCGCCATGTATAGAAGCGGCGCTTTAACCCAGCCTGTCAATGTCGAATGTTTCGGGTGTCGGACTGGGCGAACGCGTCATTTTTTTGTCGGACAAGTTTACGTATGTTTTTACATGCAATTTTTACACATTGTACCAAAAATCATAAGTCTTACAGTTACGAAACCATAAGGCCTATTGACATGTTTGGGGTATCAAATTGAGCGGGTTTCGTGACTGTAACACTTACGATTTTTAACACGCTTTTATTAGCTTGGGTTGTATGTATGTATGTATGTATGTATGAAACGGAATTTTTAAGCTTAATTTTCACCAACTTCCAGCGTTTCGATTTCTTTGAAACTTTGCACACGTATCAAGGACCCATGACAATGCAATAATCTGCTAACAGTATCCCGTTATCCTGATTAGGATCACCCGGATAAATAAATTCCTTTATAGATTTTCTGTAGGAGAGTAACAGAGAAAGAGCTAGTGTGCGATCTGTGCATGCGTGCAGTTTCGAACGTACCTCAGCATAAGGCTGACAGAAACTTGTTCGGAGTAGTTGCGTTCTGAAACCCCATGCAACAGTGAAGCTTTAAATGAAATGATTAGATTACGAAATAGTTCGTGAAACGTTTCAATATTACATGTCCGCAGAAAACTAATTGATATATCGAACTAAAAAATGAAAAATAAATAATAGTTTAAAAAAAAAACTAAAAAACACGCTTTTATATGCAACCGAACTAAAAATTAGAAAATAATTTTTCATTACAAAGAGTTTGTATTACAGTAATAAAAGGTCAAACAATGAATCATAATTATATACCTCAAAATAGAATTATTATAAAATTTAACATAATTACAGAATAATTCACTTCATAATAAAAGCGTGGGGTACTTAATATATTAAATGTTATAATTATTTAATTTGTAAATATCTATGAGGGAAAAGTTATGAAAAAATAGTAAAATGCACTCCACGCTTTTTACCCCGAAGTGAACTATTCTGTTATTATCTTAAATTTTATTATAATTCTATTTTGAGGTATATAATTATGATTAATTGTTTGACCTTTTATTACTGTAATACAAACTCTTTGTAATGAAAAATTATTTTCTAATTTTAGTTCGGTTGCATAAAAGCGTGTTTTTTAGTTTTTTAAAGTATTATTTATTGACACAATGTTAAAAATTGCATGTAAAACATTGTGGTAAACTTCCAATAAAAAAGTGACGCGTTTGCCCAGTCCGACACCCGAAACATTTGACATTGACAGGCTGGGTTAAAGCGCCGCTTCCATACATACGGCGGTATAAATATTCGTAGTGGACTCGTTAAAAAAAGACCCTAAAAGGTTTTTAAAGTGTTCTTATCATGAAATCAATTTCATTCCTGGCCCAGGGACTTATACTGTGGTAAAAATTTAAGTAACCAACCAAGATACTTTTGTGATTATGTAATTTACCCAACAATTTGTAATTTTTGCCTTATTCTAGATCCTCGAAAACCACAAAAATGTCAAAAAATGCTAACAAAAAAGCACTTTTTAAAAGTTTCCTCATTAAAAAAAGGTAAGTAAGGTACAACTATGCGTCACAGAGCTTTCAAAATGCTTTTATTTCTCTCCAAAAAATTAGAGCGGAATAAAATGCATATTCCATTGTTCACATTGATGGAGAAAATGTATAATTATGCTTAATAACAATAACTTTAGTAAAAATAAGTGCAGCATTAACAAGATATTTCAGTTCCACTTACTGCTAAATTTGTCTATTTTTTAAATGAAAAATCGGCGTAACAACTAATACAGGGGTCCTCATAGTGATCGTCTATCAAAATATTTTTTATTTTAAACAAACACTGTGAATTGCCCTGTATATTTTTAAATAAATATCAACCATTATATCCCTACGAGGCGCAGTGGGGAGTTTGCTTGATTTTTGAAAAAAGTAATTATACTTCTTTGTATCTCAGATGTTTTGTCTCAAAAATTACACATAATTCCCACTGTACCCGGCCACTAAAAATATATTGCGGGAATCACCCGATTTTTGTGCAACGCGTCTCTATATCAAAATTTAATCGCTCAATAATGTAATATCAAAATTTTCAGACTTTTTTACAAAAGGATTATTTTTGAGTGAAAAATTACAAAAAAAGCACATTTTAACCAGTGAAAAATCTCAACTACTTTGTCAAAAGTATATCATATGTCTTTTACATAATTTATCTACATAAGTATTCTACTACTACGGAAGAAGGAAACAAATCTAAAGCATGGAGTCCAGAATTTTTTTGTTCGTACAGGGTTTTTATTTATATTTTGCTACCCACTTTAAACTATAACCAAGAAGGATAGAAAACAACGTCCTGAATAAAATTTTCGTACTTTTTCATTTACTATCTTTTAAGCATAACAAAAGGAACTAATGAACATTAAAAACCCAAAAAATTATAGATGTAAACTTTTTTAAACGGAACACCCTGTATATTAAGTCACCATTAAAACGGTATTATAAAAAGCTTTACAAAAATACCACATTTGATATACAGTATCGGACAAAATTAGAGAGACTGTGCAATTTGTCCATTCCAATTTTCTGTGCTTGAAATAATATCTATTAATTTTGTTAAGCACTGTATTAGTGGCGCTCAAAAGAATTTTCTTATCAATAGTTTTTTTTTGTTGCTGATGCTCTGTTCAAAAAATTACTACGACAAAATTAGAGAGACTCGTTTTGTATTTAGTTTATCTGCGGTGCAATTGGTCATATATTGGTTTCTAACATCGTATAAAATAATAAACAATGTCTCGTGGAAAGCACTATTCAATAGATTTAAAAGAACAAATTATAGAAGCTTACAAATCAGGTCGCTCACAAAAATTAATAAAAGAGCAATTTAATGTAAATAAACAAATGGTTTCAAGAACAATACAAAATTTTCGGCTCCGAGGAAGGGTTGTTAATCTTAAAAGAGGTGGCCGGAAAAGAAAAACTTCAAAACAGTTCGACAGGAGAATTAAACGTTTAAGTCAGAATAATCCGCGGCTGTCTGCAAATCAAATTTTGGCTCAGTTGGAGGTTCCGGGAGTTTTATCTAGGACTGTTCAGCGGCGATTAGTGGAGGCGGGGCTTCCTGGAAAGAGACCAGCTAAAAACCCCATCTATAAAAAAAAAAAATGTGATGGCTAGAATGATGTTTGCAACACGTCACCGCCACTGGACAGCTAAGGACTGGAACAAGGTTTTGTTTAGTGACGAGTCTAAGTTTGATATTTTTGGAAGTGATGGGGCGCAGTTCGTGCATCGTCTAGCAAATAAAAGACTTGATCCAAGATATGTTTCTGGTACCGTTAAGCACGGAGGCGGTAATATAATGGTTTGGGGTTGTTTTTCGGGTTATGGAATGGGTCCAATTCACAAAATTGAGGGTACCATCGATCGATTTAAGTAATGTACCATATTGGAAGATGTAATGCTGCCATACGCCGAATGGGAAATGCCACTAAGGTTTACGTTCCAACACGATAACGACCCGAAACATACCGCTAAACTTGGGAAGGAATGGTTTGTGGCAAATAAAATTCAAGTTTTAAAATGGCCACCCCAGTCTCTGGACTTGAACCCCATTAAGAATCTCTGGGAGATAATTGATAAAAAGATTCGAACAAAAAATATCAGCAATCGTGCTCAGTTATTTGAAAAGATCGAAAATGGGTAAAATAGTGACAATTTTGGCATCTTTTTTGACATTCCATTACAAAAAATGTATCACTAAATTTTAACAAACAATTATTTTGTTTATTTTTCAAAAGTTTTATTGATATAATCTCTGAAACTAATATTAAATCATTTTTTTAACTTAAAATAAAAATAATTTTTTAAAGGTTTCTCCATGTAAAAAACATGGAAAAGCTTATTTTTGTACAATTTTTTTTAGATATTCTATGAGCAAATATTATAGCTATTTATGTATCAAGGGCGTTACTAGGACTATAATGCCCTGAAGGTCGAAAATAGCCCGAGGGCTACATTTCGACCTGATGGGCATTATAGTCCAGTAAAGCCCGTGGTGCATACAATGCTTTATGTTTTACCCAAAAGAGTTTTTCAATGACTAATTACATTATTTATTCGCAATATAAAAAATAAGTTGCACCTGTACCTGTATATGTAAATAGATAATGACTGATGTTAAGTTTGATTTTGATGTTTCTATCAGTTTGTCAGTTGGCATTTTTATTTAACGATTTGCTCAAAATGGAAGAAATTCCACAAAATATAAGAGAAAAGGCCATAAAAGCGATCGAAAATCTTTTGCCAGTTAAATCAAAGCAACAGTATGATCGTGAGTATGGCATATTTGGTATTTGGAAAGATGCGAACGCAATTCTTCAAATAACCGAAACCGTTTTAATGGCATATTTTCAGGAACTGGTAAGTTATTGATTTTATTTTAATACATGTTTGTTTAAACTTGATCTTTATTGTGAGAGAAATAAAATTGGATAAGCAATAAAATTTCCATATTAGCGCATTAGGGCATTATAAGCGGGCATTATCATAATGCCCGCTTATAATGCCCTAGGTGTGATAGCAGGTATTATTGCTACCATAACATATTCCGTTTCTAAGGTATTACAGATCAATAATAAATGGGTAAAACATAAAGGTAATTTTAGCGACCAAAAAATAACTTTGTGTATGGTAGCCTTAAATTTAGAATTAAAACCATAAATTAGTGGAAAAAGCAATAGGTACTTAAAAAAACATATATTTTTTATTTTTTAGCTTTTGTGCGCTATAACTCTTATACCTTATCAATTCCTTCTTCCGTAATTATTTTGTAATAAATTCGCTAAAACTCAGCTCTTAGTGCCGTTTATCCCTACGTTTCTGTCAAACTTGTGAGCATACCTACTACGAAATTACTACTTGGTAGACAGCTATCGCGCGACGTCGTTCCTCTAACGTAAACGCTAAATAATTAGCGCGTTGTCGTGCGATAGCCGTCTAATCTTCACTTAAAATTAAGTATTTCTAACTTAACCGAAAGAAAAAATAAACTATATATAAACATAAAAACAAATAACAATTATTCTACAATATAACAGGGTGAGCTGCTTCGGACCGAGGCAGGGGAGGCGCGACGGAAAATATTTAGGGGGGATTGATGATAAAGAACGGCCGATTCTAATATAGAACGTATACGACCGAAAATGCATGATCAAAATATTTATTTATTTGAAAATATTTTAAGTTTATATTTTTACCCATTTAATTAAACATATTATTTGTTTTATTTAATATTTACTATAAAATATGTATTTTACTTTATTTATTATTGCATATTTGAGGAAAAAAATTACTTAAATAAAAAAGTGGTGACTTTTGGGGAGCAGGGCTTGCAGTCCCCCTTAATATGTGCCCATGAAGTCAGGGAATGCTGGTTAAAATATTAAAATTTTGAGTAATAGTATATAAAATCAGTAAATTTTAGAAGTATTTAAATGTTGAATCACTTTTAAAGGTCTCGATAATAATTTTAAAGCCACCTTACAAAAAATTTCAAAAGTGGTTAGAAGTGAATAAAAATAAATATAAAAAAATGTATCAAAAAGTTTTTTTCTATATTTAGTCTACCAGGCTAATTTTATTTGATGATAAACAAAAATTTTTCTGGCAAAATGTGAATTTAAGTTTTTACTAAAAGAATACAGAAAATTACGGCCAAAAAGATTATTTTTTATCTTTTGGCAGTAAAACATATGTATTTAAATACAAGGTAAAATACCACTAAAATATTTTCAAAAGTATATTAACAAAAGTCTCAAGAAATATCAGAAAAAAGTCATTCCAACTTCCAAAATACTAAATATCCACAAAAAAAACAATTTCTTTGCTTAAAAAGTGACCCTAAATATTTTCCGTGTAAAAAAATAAATTTAAACAAAAAATTCTGATTTTTAATCCTACACTACTAAATGATGACTACTACAATAATGTTTATGTTTATTTACAAATGTTTGGTTGTGTTTTTTAAAAATTAGTTGAAGGAACAATGACGTCATTTTAAATTGTCCCCTTCATAAAAAAAACTTCTGTCTTTCAGGTATCAATAACCACCGACGAAAATATATCTAGTTAACTTAGAAAATTTGAAAATTTAAAGATAGATGAATAAAAGGTACTTGCTACCCGTTTGATGCCTCAAAAATCAAAAAAAAACTGAATAAATACCATATTCTAGGAAATAAATAGATTTCAATATAGTGGCAACAATGCATTGTGAAAAATAATGGGTAACTGTTAAGTTTTATAAAAAATAAAGATGTCCTTTATCCTTTAAACCAGCCAACTATGGTATGGAACCTCTCTATGGAGGTAACAGACACAATATTCTCAGTGGAAGTCAAAAATGTACAAAAGATATTTAATCGTATATATTACCAGTTAGCAGGAAAAAACGATTGTAAAAGATCTGAAAGACACCTTTTTTTTCTTATGAAGGTTAACATTCTACTGCATCAAAAGAAAAATGAACGAAAGGTACTTAAACATATAAATGAAATAAGCGTGGTTTCGATTCAACGAAACGAACTAAGAAAAATAAGTAAATACATTTTGATTTAAAATATTTTTAAGCACCTTTTCCGCAAAAAAAACGATGAAGTGATATTTCTCTATATCGGATGATTCCGTTGCTAGAATTCTATAAAAGGATTTCTCGCTCCTTCTTGTAGAGTTACACGTCTTCATATTTCGCCAATTTGTTTTGTAACAGGAGGTTTTCTTTTTTCAGTCGTTCTAGTTCTTGACGAAGTCCACAGTTCTAAAAAATAAATTGGTAATTTAAGATATGTGCTAAATTCTAGGGTGAATCAAGTCACATTTAATTCATTCTGAAAGCGATGCCGCCAAGTATAGTAAGAACATTTTAAAAGCGCAAATTCGGTACCCTTTGAAAATAATACAAAAAACATAAAAAAGGCCGCTTGCAATCGGACTATTTTATACAAAGGCGCCGCTATCCTTTACAGCGACGCGCCGATATACTATGGGATAGAAATTCATTATTTTGGCCAAAAAGCAACTGAAATTTTAATGGCTCATGCTGTGTATTTCAAAGTAGATACTCCAAACTACATGTACGCAAAATTATAAAAGGATATGACGACTTCTATTGGGGTAATAAGAAACTTGAAAATGTATTTTAAGTAAACATAATTATACAACATTTAATCTACTTAGTTTATTATTAGCCTTGTTTACTAAAAAAAGTAAAAGAGTTTAAATAATAAGAGCTATTGTTGTGTTTCCGATGTAGTCTCGCGAAGTCTCGGTACTTTTGTCAAAGATTTATTTACTTTATCAGTTTTTGTACTTACAATTGCCTTCCTACTTTTTGCTACTTCTGAGTGTAAGGACAGATACAAGATTTTTTATAATTTACAAGGTTTTCCATTTTAAAATTTAATATATGTTTTGTCCTACACTGTATATCCTAAAAGATAAAAGCATTCTGATGAAAGATATGGATTCTACAGAATCTACCCAACAAAACAGTGTTTTTTATTTATTTTATACGTTAAAAAATAAAAAAAGTTGTGAAGATGTATCTCTATTACGCTTCTAAGAATAATTTAAAATTATTTTTCAGATTTGGATGGTCATATTTCCAAAACTAATTGAGATAGACACATCAAATGTAGTATTTTTAATAATAATGTTAAGGGGGTGTAAATGTATAATAGCATATAATAGGTTTTAGGTTTCCAAAAAGCATTTGTAATAATTTTTAATAATAATCCAGTATAAAGCACCTCGTTTTAGATGAAATGAGAATTTTGACCAAAAAAATAAAAAATTTCTATCCCATAGTGCGATGACCAGCGGCATCAAGCGGCATATCATAAAAGAAATATAGGAAAGGCGGCCGCGAAGACAAGCATGCCGATTTATGCTGATTTTTTCTTATCAAAGTGCACCGAATTTACATTTTTAAACTGTTCCTTCTATATATGTCCCTCTAAAAATAAATATTGATGTCTTTCATGATTTTTGTACAAGTCTACAAATAACGGAACTATACAGGGCGATCCGCTTTAATTGGAATGGACGGTATAGGTTTACATAAGTTTAAAACTTACCTCTTTTTCGAGATATCCAGCTCGAAGCGCGATCTGATTCTCCTTCATCCGCCGCGCGTCTCTGGACCTTTTCGCCGCGAGGTTATTCTTCCTCCTCCTCGCCCAGTATTTGTCGTCTTTGAGGTCGTCCGGAACGAACTGCTTCCTGGACTTTTTGATGATGGGCTGCGGTTTCAGGTCCTCATCTGAAAATGCTCTTGTCCGTGGGTCGAAGTCACGACAACTCGATGACATCGAGAGCGCTTCAGAAAAAACTGCATTTTAGACGTTAGTATTCGTGTTTTTTTGAGTGTAGATTGGCGGTGTCTGGCCTTACTAAGCTTCAAACGATTTCATTTTACACTTTTAAAAGTCCGTTGTAAGACTTAAGTGTGTTTTTATACTTTGATATATTAAAAAACATATTCAGGCATTAAAAATAACAACAAATAAAAAAAATAGTAAACAACATCGGTAAAAGTTAACTTATCGGACACCACGCCGATTTTGATGATTTTTTCATACGGGGATTTTGGAGCGCTGATTACGAAACTGAGTTTTTAGTCGACACCGTTTCGTTCTTAATATATCCATCATCAAACTTTAAAAGCAAACTAACCTAAGTTTATCATATTTTTTTCTTTTTGCACACAATTCTAGACTTTTTAAATAAATTGGCATATAATATTTTATTAACACCTTTTAAAAACCTGAATTTTGTGTTTATTTTACACACTTTTTCCATTAAATTGTAAGGCTTCACCTTCAATGACGATATCCATGGCGGCCGCCATGACTACTGCGATTGAGATGATTTAAAGTGAAGCTTCGCAATTTAATCGAAAAACGTAAAATAAATAAACAAAAAACAGGTTTTTAAAAGATGTTTTTAGAAAATTTTATATGACAATTTAGTGAAAAACTCAAAAATTGCATGCAAAAAGAAGGAGGAATATAGAGGTTAGGTTAGTTTGCTTTTCAAGTTTTATGGTGAATGTCGTACGAACGAAATAGGGACTGAATTATATGCAACATAAAAAGCTTGAAATATGCATGCACATATGCATGAAAAGTGGCAGAATATGCAATATCAAAATGTTAGGTTTAAGAAAAAATCTATACACTTCAATAAGTTCCAGTTGAATTTACACAAAGAAAACAAATCTTTAGGTAAAAGAACATCGGTAATTTATGCTTTTTTTGATAACTATGCTCCAAAATTATTAAAATGCATCGATAATATGCATCACAACCATATTTTGCTGAAAATATGCTAATATCCATGAATTTGGCTAAAATATTGCAACTGCATATAATCCGGTCTCTAGCAATCAGTGTCTCAAAACTCCCTATGCAAAATTGCAGCAATGAATTTTGAACTGTAAAGCTGTTTTTACAGTTTGAAAGTTTTCTTGCATGCAATTTTTTCTTGCTGCAATTTTTCGATCTGCGCACACGCCATTTTCACTTTTTTTTTTTTTATCTTTGGACAATCCACGAAGGCTGAAAGCACTAACGTACCGTGGGTGTCTTAAGCAGGGTAAGAGGAAGTTTGTTAACACGGGACTTAAAAACTTGAAGATTTGGGGGAAGGAAAGACCTCCGCTGGCAGTAGGTTCCACAGTCTAGAAACTCTAGGGATAAAGGAACGAACGAAATGGAAAGTTCGGGGCCTGTCCAATTGAACCGTATAGGGATGCATACTCGCGGCACCACGAGTTTCTCTGTTGGGAGCTGCAAGATGAGGGACTATACTGGATAATTCATCGGAGCAGAAGCCGTAAAAGTATCTATAGAAGAGCGATAGATCTCCCACAACTCGACGATGGGCAAGAGAAGGAAGTCTTTGAGTAAGTAAAGGATCATTAATAAGATGAACAGCCCTTCTTTGAATGGCATCAAAAATGCTGAGGGTTGTAGGGGATGCCATTCCCCAAACATAAGAACAATATTCCAGAGGGGGTCGAATTTGGGACACATACAAAGTGTATAAATTGGAAGGAGAAAAATACTTTTGGCTCGGAAAAGAAATCCAAGCATTTTTGAAGCCGCGGTGGCTATAGATACAATGTGTTTATGCCAGTTAAGGTTAATCTCAAATGTGATGCCCACAAGGTTAAATGTGTCCCCGCTCTGCAAAACCTGGCCACTCATAAGCAAAGTGCGCGTGTGCAGATCTAAAAATTGCAGCAAGAAAACTTTTATGCAAGAAATCTTTCAAACTGTTAAAACAGCTTAAAAATTTTAAATAAAATTGCATGCAAGAAGGATTACCGCAAGAAAAATGTCATGCAAAAACGTCCAAACTGCTAAAACAGCTTAGTAATTAATTCTGTTGTTACTAAAAATAAATCAAATGTTTTTTTAAATCGAAAAGCATCCAAAAACTACGGTTTCAAAAATTTCAAAACTATACTAGTAGATCCTAAAATGCAATTTTTACTGTTGGACAGGGGCGGCCTTCGTTTTAATTTATTTATTTTTTATTATGTTGTGTATTACGTATAAAATAGAAAATAGAAAAGATAACTTTTAAATTTTTTTAATGTCTTGTCCGCCCCAGCTCTCGCTAACTTTTTTTAGAAGTTTAGTAAGGCTTCTAATGTAAACTGAACTTAAGTGTAATACACAAATAAAAAAGCTTAAAAAATAAAGGAAAATAATTTGTAAAAACAAAAATAAAACTCTGCAAATCAAGTTCAATTTACATATGTAAGTTTCTAACGAAACGTAAAGTAAAATAAACAAAAAAATTTTTAGTAAAATAATAAAAAAAATCATTGTACAAAAAATCAACCCCACATAACATTTGGGTACAAAATTTTGTGTTTAAGGGGAGTATAGAATATTTAAACTTATTTTATCCAACACTTACATATAATATCTACATAATTGATCAGATTTTGAGGATATAAAGTGTACTATAAGTCACTAGTGAGCTAAAGTACCCTTTAGCTCACTAGTGAATTATAGACAATACAAAATTTTGTTGCTGGTGTTGACAATGACAAGTAACAAATAATGGATGACGTTTTCAAATTATTTTCGATATTAAAAACGATTTATACGAAAGTGTTGGATAAAATTTTGTATTAGACACGTGAGTTATTACATACAGGGTGTCAATTTGAAAACTTTCCACTCAAGTTATCTTCGAAACGAGACAGATTTGAGAAAATCGCCGAAACACGTAAAGATATTTATTGAGGGGAACGTTTTTACAAAAATTGGACGGCGCCCCTTTAACCCCTTAACCACCAGGGCCACCACCCCAAAATTCTTAAATGAGAAGGCGGGTCGAGTGATACATCATTTTAAAGCTCCTGACGAGTACTTTATAACCCTAGAATATGAAACCAATATCTTTACCTATTACAAAATGGCGGTACTTTAAAAATTACCTAAATACCTGATTTGGATGGCCATATTTCCGAAACTAATAAAGTTAGATGTACTTAATGTGGTATTTTCTTAAAGCTCCTTTAAAGGTCTTTTTAATGGTGATACTGGTAGTAATATACAGGGTAGAAGAAAAAAATATTTTTTATTTAAGAACCCTGTATAATATTTTACCATTAAAAGACCTTTAAAGGAGCTTTAAGAAAATACCACATTAAGTACATCTAACTTTATTAGTTTCGGAAATATGGCCATCCAAATCAGGTATTTAGGTAATTTTTAAAGTACCGCCATTTTGTAATAGGTAAAGATATTGGTTTCATATTATAGGGTTATAAAGTACTCGTCAGGAGCTTTAAAATGATGTATCACTCGACCCGCCTTCTCATTTAAGAATTTTGGGGTGGTGGCCCTGGTGGTTAAGGGGTTAAAGGGGCGCCGTCCAATTTTTGTAAAAACGTTCCCCTCAATAAATATCTTTACGTGTTTCGGCGATTTTCTCAAATCTGTCTCTGTTTCGAAGATAACTTGAGTGGAAAGTTTTCAAATTGACACCCTGTATAAGTCACTTAAGAAAATTACCTCTCTCGCCCTTCGGGCTCGAGAGTTAAACTTTTCTTGCGTGACTTATATGTAATATAACTCACTTATCTAATAAATAACTATTATTATTATCATCAAGAGTTAAGAGTTTTATTGGCATCTTTTATCAATTAATTTTTAAAGTAGAGAACAATTCAAGAGTGTTGTGAAAAATCAGGATGGATAGGAGCAAAATTAACGAACGTACATCGATTTAAGTATGTAAGCCGATAAACTTTTTTTTCATGATTTCAAAGTCTCTGTCCATCAAAATTTTAACTTTACTGCACCAATCTTTTTGAAATTTATACCAATATTTCTTTACATAATTTACGAGGTAATTCTTAAGAATAATTTAATTTTTAATTATTTATAATTTGGTTAAAAGAAATAATCCCATATTTTGGTAATTTTCTAGAAACCTGCGACAACTCCGATTTTAACGAAATTTGGTATACGGGGCTTATTTGGGGCGCTGATCACGGATCTGATTTTTTGGCGGAAACGTTTCGTTCTCGAAATATTCATCATCAAAGTTCAAATTTTAACTAAGCTTATTTTCACTATATTCCCCTTCTTTTTGCACACAATTCTTGATTTAAAGCTAAAGTGTCACAAAATATTTGATTTTCACCTTTTAAAACCTCGTTTTTCTACGTTTTTACATTATTTTTGCATTAAATTGCGTGGCTTTACTTTGATAATGCGGCAACCATACATACACATAGGGCTTCATGGCACACTGGGATTGAAATGATTCAAAGTATAGCTATACAATTTAATGCAAAAATAATGTAAAATACGTAAAAACGGGGTTTTAAAAGGTGAAAATCAAATATTGTGTGCCACTTTGGCTTTAAATTAAGAATTGTGTGCAAAAGAAGGGGAAATATTGTAAAAATAGGACTAAATTAAATTTCGAGTCGGATGATGAATATCTCAAGAACGAAACGTTTCCGACTAAAAATTCTTTCAGATTCGTGATCAGCGCCCCAAAACCCACGTATACCAAATTTCGTCAAAATTGGAGTTGTCGCAGTTATCTAGAAAATTACCCATTTTTTCTTAAATATCGCGTTTTTTACTTCAAACTCCTAAACGGTAAAAAATTAAAATAAAAAACTCCCAGCGTTACCTCGGGAAAACGCTTATAAAACGAACAAACTTATTTTAATTTTTTTAAATTTTGATGATCCAGCACCGAGTAATGATATTATGATTGCAATTAATTTTTTTCTGAGACGCATTGGAATAATTCCTGCGTTTCTTCTGTATTTTTCGGATTTTATAAACAAAATTGTACACAAATATTCCTTCAATTTCATATTTAATTTTTTCATGTCAATTTTTTATAAAAATGTATCTTTTTCAGCACAAATTAACTTTACCCCGTCTTAAGAAACAATTATTACCTCTGTACAGTATGCCTGCAAAATTTTGAACAAAATTTCGCTAAAAATAATTATTGAAATACAGGGTGTCATTATAAAAAAAGGTATAATTTTTTTTCTAAGTATGTTTTATTTTTCATAAAACACTAAAATTTAGTCACCCAAATGTATTTTATCAAACTTACTTGAATCGGCCGGTGAGGGAGGATTTATTGTGTCCGGGCTCATACAATCGCTCGGACTAGGAGATCTTTCCCTCTTCGGGAGGGGGTGGGAGCCTCCGAGAGGCCCAAGGGCACCATGCGTTCCCATGCCGTCCATGGACACGCCATTTTCTGACAGGAATTCATCCAGATCGACATACTACCAATAATAACATGAAATATTAGTAACAACATAAAGACAAACTCTACCAAGTGTCAAGTTATACATTTACACCCCTCCTAGTTTCCTTTATCTTTTAACTTTAAATTCTGTAGTTTCCATTAGAATTGGCAAAAGCGGAAAAAAACAAAACCGGTTAACCGAATATTTAAAACCGGTTTTTAAAACCGAAAAATCTAAACCGGTTTTAAAACCGAAAAACCGAAAACAGTTTTCAAAACCGATACACCGAAATCGGTTTTTAAAACAAAAACCGAAAAAACGGTCTTTAAAACCGAAAACCGAAAACGGTTCTCAAAACGGAAAAAGGCTTTCTAAACCACAGTTAATGAAAGTGAAATAATTATTCTCTATTAATCGTTTGCGTTGATTACGGATTTGCCCATGAACTGTGGTGTTAAGTGATAGTAATTCTATTCTTTCTAGAATATTCTTCAAAAAAATTGGCTAAATATAAATAAGAATAACAATATAACATCCCTGTTAATAAAATGCAAGATTCTAAAGGTGATGTAAAGTTCCATACATACTTACATAATTTATTTTTCCTCTTTATTTAAAATTGGTTTTTTTATTTTCGGTGTTTCTTGGTTTATTGGTTAATAAAAAAACAGAAAAGGAAAATGGTGACTTTTTAAATTTTAATTTAGTGTATTATCATAGTAAGTTGTAGTTTTAGATAATACATTAATTTGCCCCTTCATTTCAAACAATTCTTACTAGAAACATTTTCTTCTAAAATGCGCCGTTTTCTGGTTATTTGCCTGTCTAAGGTTAAATGAACCACCCTGTATAATCTGTCAACCAATATCCGATTCAAATGAGCAGTTT
Source organism: Listronotus bonariensis (assembly GCA_014170235.1). Lineage (NCBI taxonomy): Eukaryota > Metazoa > Arthropoda > Insecta > Coleoptera > Curculionidae > Listronotus > Listronotus bonariensis. The sequence goes on along the minus strand of JACEGR010000865.1, from coordinate 81,028 downwards.
CTTTTTAGATATAAACCGCAATCAACCAAAAACCTATTAATTGATATTCGAAGAATCGCTTTCGATTTTGGTCCCGATAATCCAAAACCGGTGTTAAATCGATTATCGAAAAACAGGTATTTCGAAAACCGCTTTTTTAAAACCGGTTAACCGATATTCAAAAAACCGGTTAACCAGTATTCAGCTCGGTTTTCAAATACCGGTTTTCGGTTTTAACAAAACCAAGGTGAACCGAAAACCTGTTAATCGAAAAACCGATTTCGTTTGCCAGCACTAGTTTCCATATCGTTTTATAAGTTACTTTCAAGTACTCTCCTAAGGTATACAATTTGCAATAAAAGTATAATTGAATCATTTATTTCAGAAGCCCCCTATCTCCAGAATATTACGTTTCAGGTTAGCTAATAAAAACTGCACAGTTTCAACAAAAAAATCAACTTACACACAAATGATTTTTTCAAATTTATTATAAATATTAAACAATTTTAATATTTTTCGGCAAAAAAATAATAACGTTGTTTTCTCACATAAAAGGGTTTCTGCAATAAACAAGCTTTTTCATGAAACTTTTACGGTCAAATGTGGGCTTTCTGAAATAAACGATTCAATTGTTTGAAATGGAACACTTTGTATAATATAACACTATTAAAAAAATCTTTAAAAGAGCTTAAAAGCCAGTGGCGTAACGTGTCGTGGAAGAGCCCCGTATCACAATGAGTAAGGGGCCCCAAAAAAATTTTGAAGAGCAAAAAAGAAGGTCCCCGCTTTTTAAAAACGTTGTTTTTCTTATTTGTAGCATTGCTTTTGGGGCTCCCCTTTCCCAATTTTGTACCAAGATTTACACTTTTTCTCAGTAATTTTTGCTTACACACATTTGGGGGTTGTTGAAAGCATACCATACTTAATATGATTTACATATCTATACTAATAATATAAAGAGGTAAATTTTGTAACTTGTTTGTTTGTTTGTTTGTAGCCGCTAATCTTCGGAAATACTAAACCGATCATAATTTTTTTTTTCATAATCAGAAAGCTACACTATTCAGGAGTGTTATATGCTATTTTTATTATGATTAAAGTAAAAAAATATATAATTAACGCCTAACGAAGTCGGTACAGGTGGGCTATCTTGGTAAACTATAACTTTGTTGGTTTGTAAGGGCTAATTTTCGGAAATACTAAACCGATCATAAAAACTTTTTCATTATTAGAAAACTACACTATTTAGGAGTGCTACAGGCTATATTTTATAATGACTAAACAAAAATTTCAGAGAAAAATAATGACAAATATATATCAATCTATACTAATATTATAAAGAGGTTAAGTTTGTAATTTCGTTTGTTAATACCGGTGGTCCAGTGGTAGAATGCTCGCCTGTCACGCGGGCGCCCTGGGTTCGATTCTCTGCGGATGCAAGTTTCTTTTTTATACATAAAAATAGATAGGAAAAAAGCAACGAGTTTTCTTATTTTTAGTATATTTTTTCATTGATATTTATTTATACTAATATTATAAATAAAAAAGTAAAGTTTGTAACTTTGTTTGTTTGTAAGGGCTAATTTTTTGAAATACTGAACCGATCATGAAAATTCTATCAGAAAGCTGCACTATTCAGGAATGTATAGGCTCTACATTATTATGATTGGACAAAAATTTTAAAGAAAAATATAATTAGGATCGGCTAGTTCCAAATAATTTCGAAAATATGGCTTTTTAATTTAATTTTACAATCTACAGGGTGTTCCATTAAAAAATCTTACTTTTTAGGGTCCCTTGTAGACCTTAGGAGATAATAAAAACCTGATTGCTTTTTCGAAAACTACACAATTAAGTTAAGAATTAGATATTTTTATTTACTTTGTACACTAAAAAAATAAGAGTTAAGAGGGGTGTAAATTTATAACTTACACTCGGTATGTAGTTCCGGATTAACTTGTAAGCAAATTAAGCAATTGCTTAGGGAATCACGTTGTGGAAAGCACCACAAAGAGGGCACCATAAAGAGTAGAAAAGAAAGAAAATACAATTTTTTTGTTTGTGTTTAAAAAGTTGAGTGAGGACCTTTTTTAAGGTACCATGGATTGGGGACACCACAGGAGTGGATTGCTTGGGGCATTAGGTAGTCTTAATCTGGCACTGTCGCTATTCTTAACTATGTTTGATATTTTCTTTTTTATATTACCTTAAGATCTGTTTCGTAAGCTTTATCCCACAAGTTAGGCCCCAAAAATGCAGTCTGAGCCTCGACAGTGCTCCATAGTTCCCCGTCATCTTTTTGTCGTCTCCCAATATGGTTCCTGCGAGGTCCTTGATCGTCGAATGTCCATGGCCGTTGTGATGTGAGGGTTTGCTGTTACCTACAACAACAAATAATAATAATGATATTAAAAACCAGTTCTAAATAAAGCATAGAATTAAATCAGTAAATGGTAGTACCAAAAACAATTATAAGTTTCAATATACACATCATGTCAGATCAATTTGTTCAACTGACTTTTAATGTGTTAAACTCTTTGCAGGTCGCAATTAGACAAGGAACGAATACATTTAAACTCCCTCGTGAATGTAGTAAATAGTAAAATTTAAGTTAATCGTCTAGAAAGTGGGAGCAACTCCAATTTTGACGAAATTTGGCATATGGAGGTTTTTGTCGGGCGCTGATCACGAATCTAAAAGATTTTTTTTCCAACGTTTTGTTCCCAAAATATCCATCATCAAAGTGAAAAATCAAACTGATCTTATTTTTACTATATTCCGCCTTCTTTTGCAAACAATTCATGATTTAAAGCTAAAGTGGCCCACAATATTTGATTTTCACCTTTTAAAACCCCGTTTTTCTACGTTTTTTACATTATTTTTGAATTAAATTGCGTGGCTGTTCTTTCATAATGCGGCAACCATACATTCACATAGGGCTTCATGGCACACTGGGATTGAAATGATTCAGAGTATGGCTATGCAATTTAATGCAAAAATAATGTTAAATACGTAAAAAAAGGGGTTTTAAACGGTAAAAATCAAATATTGTGTGCCACTTTAGCTTCAAATCAAGAATTGTGTGCAAAAAGAAGGGGGAATATTGTAAAAATAGGATTAGTTTAAAATTCAAGTCTGTTGATGAATATCTTAAGAACGAAACGTTTCCGCTTTTAGATTCGTGATCAGCGCCTCAAAAACCCCCGTATACCAAATTTCGTCAAAATCGGAGTTGCCGCAGGTTTCTAGAAAATTACCAAAAACTAAATAAAAACGTTTTATGTCGCAAAATATTTTCATGGTAAAAAAAAACAATTTAAGGGTTTTTAGCCAAAACAACCAATGTCATTTCTAACATAGTGCCAATGTCAAATTTTTTTCCTTATTTACAAAAAAACTTATGCGTATAGAACCTTCAAATATACTATCTCTAAACGCGCAAAGTTAATATTTACGAACATATTACAAAAAAATGACAGAGTTAACCATATAAGTTTAATAAAGTTTTTTTAATATCCTGACCTTTTTGAAAACTTGACATCTTCAATTAAAACAAAAAAAAAAATCCGTGTAGCTGAAATTTAAATAAAAATCTAGTTACCTGTCTGGGGTACTTTCAGCATTTTATTCAAAACACTCATATAATACTGATAGTAATTTAAATAACCCGACTGTAACAACGAGGTGTACATTACACTACTGTTAATATTATACATTTTTAGATGTTATAAAATAAAAATTATCAATAAAAAACTAAGTTTGTACTCTAAAAATAAAGATCGCCGAATAACGCTCGTCTTCGTATAAAATCAAAAGTGGAAAAGACCTAATACCAGTTACACTTGCAACAGGTTCTGACTTGGTGGTTGGATTATGCTGATAACAATGCGTAAAAAACGGGTCAAAAAGTTTGTTATTTCGGTTAAATTTACGAATATAACTCGGTGGTTACAAAAAAATATTGTATCGAAAACCTGTATTGCTGGAATTTGAATATGATGAAATTATCTTGCTGACAAGGAATACACACTAAAAAAATATTTTATTTTGACTGGGAGTTACATGTTTATTATTAAAAATAGAAAAATTATCAATAGTAATTACTTCGGCGTTTGAGGACCGATTATAAAATTTCGGTAATTTTCTAGAAACCTGCGGCAACTCCGATTTTAACGAAATTTGGTATACAGGGGTTTTTGGGGTGCTGATCACGAATCTAAAGAATTTTTTGGCGGAAACGTTTTGTTCTTGAGATATTCATCATCAGACTTGAAATTTAAACTAATCATATTTTTACAATATTCTCCCTTCTTTTTGCTCACCATTCTTGATTTAAAGCTGAAGTGGCACACAATATTTGATTTTCACCTTTTAAAACCCCGTTTTTACGTATTTTACATTATTTTTGCATTAAATTGCATTAAATTGCATTAAATTGCATAGCTATACTTTGAATTATTTCAATCCCAGTGTGCCATAAAGCCCTATGTGTATGTATGGTTGCCGCATTATCAAAGAAAAGCCACGCAGTTTAATGCAAAAATAATGTTAATAATTAATAGTTTAAAAAACTAAAAAACACGCTTTTTATATGCAACCGAACTAAAATTAGAAAATAATTTTTCATTAAAAAAATATTTTCACTTCATAGTAAAAGCGTGAGTGCATTAATATATTAAATGTTCATAATTATTATATCTATAGATATCTATGAATGGAATAAGTTATGAACAAATAGTATATTAATGCACCCACGCTTTTTACTATGAAGTGAAAATATTTTTTTAATGAAAAATTATTTTTAATTTTTAGTTCGGTTGCATATAAAAGCGTGTTTTTAGTTTTTTTAAACTATTAATTATTTTTCATTTTTTAGTTCGTTATATTGCACAAAATTCTTAATATAACAGTAAATTAGAACATACTTTTAATGAACAAAAAGAAAATAAACCAGCCCCTATGAAATGACAATGGTAGCAAATTTTAAAATTTGCAACAGATTGCAACTCACTAAAAATTTCTTCTTCATTAAGTAGCAAAGTTTGAAATTTTTGCCAACAGATGGCAATCCAGGCAATGTTTGGACCGTTGCCAACATATTTGCAATCCACTAAAAAATTTCTTCTTCATTTAATAGCAAAGTTTGAAATTTTTCCAACAGATGGCATCCTAGGTGTTGTTTTTATAATATAATGGAATTTTTTTCCTGGCGATTAAAAAAAAGATAACGGGATACTGTTTGCAGATTATTGCATTGTCATGTTTCCTTAATACGTGTGCAAAGTTTCAAAGAAATCGAATAGCTGGAAGTTGGTTAAAATTAGGCTCAAAGATTCCGTTACATAGGCAGCCAGATAGATAGATTGATAGATAGATAGTTAAACGTAGAAAAACGGGGTTTTAACAGGTGAAAATCAAATATTGTGTGACACTTTAGCTTTAAATCAAGAATTGTGTGCAAAAGAAGGGGAATATAGTGAAAATAAGCTTAGTTCAAATTTGAATTTGATGATGAATATCTCGAGAACGAAATAATTCCGCCAAAAAAATCTTTCAGATTCGTGATCAGCGCCCCAAAAACCCCTGAATACCAAATTTCATTATAATCGGAGTTGCCGCAGGTTTCTAGAAAATTACCAAAATTTATTTTTTATTTGAAAAAGTGTACTTCCATGGTGGTCCCATAAAAACAATTCAAAATCGTAACTATTTTTTCACTCTGCCGTACGTTGCTCGTGCGGCAAAGCTACCTCTAGGTAGGGAATATGCTCGATAATAAAGGGGCGCATTCAGAATCTTCAACCTTCCGGCAAAATTAACCTTTTTACCGCACTAAAAGAGTACTATAGTAGTGTTTTTAGACTACAATAAAAGTCACAAGCACGTGTGTGTAAATTACGAAGCAGGAAGAATTTTTAGTCGGCAACGTTTCGTTCTCAAAACATTTATCATCAAACTTAACTGGAACACTAACCTAAATTTACCGTATTTCCCTTTTTGCAGACAATTCTGGATTTAGAGGTAAATTGAATATTTGATTTCCACCTCTTAAAAACCCTTTTTCTATCTATTTTAGCCATTTTTTCCATAAACTTGCAAAGCTTCACAAATCATTCAATCACGCGCCGCCATGGGTACTGTGTTAAAGTTAAAAACTGTACATAACATGAATTTCTACTTTTTTTTAATGAAACGCCTTGCAGTAGGCCATACAAACAAATCAGTTAAACCAAGGTTAGTTTTCATTTATAAGGTTGCGACACATCCTCAACTTTTAAGCGGTTCGAGGTCGGGGACGCAAGGAAGGGCACTCCACTGAGAAAAGTTGGCAAGACTGGGTAAAATCAAAGCTGATGATCAATCCAGTGGCGTCTACGATTTGCGCATTTCATTTTGCATTGTTTTGGAAGTGATATTTGTTGAAAGATGTAATTCCAAATGTTTTTTATTTAAAGTAAAAGAATTTACAACTTAATAACAATTAAAAACTGTTGTATAAACGGTTGTTGTACTAATACAATAAACTGTATTTCTCCGGCACTGAACAACATGGCCGAAAAATGGGAGATGTGACGTCATAACACGTCAAAGCAATATGGCCTGAATGTCGCGACCCTATATAGACCGACTTTGAGTTAAACAGTTTTTTTTTATTGACTTAATCATACCCGACGAGAGGGCGTTGAAGGCGATACAAATTATCAAGTCCAGGACTGAAAGGGCGCCCATGCGGGATGAAGAAAGTAAGGAATAATAGGGGATAAAGTGGTTTAAACAGAAATAGGGAAAATAACTTTTTTTTTTGGACGTCTATTTTGTTTGTTAAGATTTTAAGGGAGCCTGTAACTTTTGCTTGTACCAGGACCTGACACGGTTCTCGGCGGCGGCGCTGCGCCGGCGGCTCTGGACTTGTTAACTGTAGTGTAGTGCTTAAAATTGGTTTTTGCTAATAAGCTCATTATTAATATTTTTTTCACCTAAATTAAGATAAGTAGCACATTCTTGAGCAAGTACTTAAAGCACCAACAATTTTGTCAAGTTTAATATCTTAAAAATCATATTCAATATCATTAATTACGCAGAGTTTACCAATATGGCTAAGTTCTGCAGAATAACCTTTAAATAAAAGGAAAAACAAATACTGCATATGAACAAATGCGAAACAAGTTCACCAGAAATTAAAATTATTGCTATGCAAATTAATAAATTTTAATTAAACCTTAAAAATTACCTTTCATTCTAAGTTGATTTAATGCATGCAAATCAATCATATGGAAAAAATACACCTAACTATTTCTACTTGAACATATTTCAATTAATGTTGAATAAAATTGTCATAATTAATGTAACAATTAATTGTCAGATAAAAATATTGTAATTGTTGTTAATTTATGTCGGAATCGAATTGCTCGAATATAAAAAAATATTTAGAATGACTTATTGTTTTATGGTTGAACACTTTAAAACAGCAGTCAGTGGTTTTTAAAAGAATCATGACGATAAATTATGACAACCCCAGAAACTTGTATAAATCGTAAGTACTAGGTACCGTGGGTGCCGGGATGTCAAGATGTTTAAACTCTATTTTCTCCCAGTTAAGTCAACGTTATCCAAGTACAGACTCCTTGCGTATAGTAAGAACATTTTAAAAGCGCAAATTCGGTACCCTTTGAAAATAATACAAAAAACATAAAAATGGCCGCCTGCAAACGGACTATTTTATACAAAGGCGCCGCTATCCTTTACAGCGACGCGCCGATACACTATGGGATAGAAATCCATTATTTTGGCCAAAAAGCAACTTTGAAATTTTAATGGCTCATGCTGTATATTTTAAAGTAGATACTCCAAACATCTATTGGGGTAATAAGAAACTTGAAAATGTATTTTAAGTAAACATAATTATACAACATTTAATCTATTTAGTTTATTATTAGCCTTGTTTACTAAAAAAGTAAAAGAGTTTAAATAATAAGAGCTATTGTTGTGTTTCCGATGCAGTCTCGCGAAGTCTCGCTACTATTGTCAAAGATTCTTTTACCTTTTTCTTTATCAGTTTTTGTACTTACAATTGCCTTCCTACTTTTTGCTACTTCTGAGTGTAAGGACAGATACAAGATTTTTTTATAATTTACAAGGTTTTCCATTTTAAAAATTAATATGTTTTGTCCTACACTTTATTTCCTAAAAGGTAAAAGCATTCTGATGAAAGATATAGATTCCACAGAATCTACCCAACAAAACAGTTTTTTTATTTTTTTATACGTTAAAAAATAAAAAAAGTAGATGTATCTCTATTACGCTTCTAAGAATAATTTAAAATTATTTTTCAGATTTGGATGGTCATATTTCCGCAACTAATTGAGATAGACACATCAAATGTACTATTTTTTTAAAGAATTTTTTTCAAAGATTTTGGTGGTGATTCAGGGTATTCAATTTAAAAAAATCATACCTATTGTCGTACCCTGTATATCATATGAGATAATAATCATCGGATTACTGATTAGAATACTACCGAATTAACCAAACAATATGACATTTTAGTTTATTTTGTACAATAAAAAATAATAATGTTAAGGGGGTGTAAATTTATAATAACATATAATAAGTTTTAGGTTTCCAAAAAGCATTTGTAATAATTTATACTATTTTTTCAGTAAAAAGCACCTCATTTTAAGTTAGCCTGGTAAGTTTCAGAATTTTTACCAAAAAATTAATTTCTATCCCATAGTGCGATGACCACCTGCATCAACCGGCATATCATAAAAGAAATATAGCAAAGGCGGCCGCAAAGACAAGCATGCCGATTTATTTGCTTTAAACTATTTTATGATTTTTTTCTTATCAAAGAGCACCGAATTTACATTTTTAAACTGTTCCTTCTATACAACTGTACGCAAGTACCTACCCAAGCAGCAAGCTGTCGACTTTATGACGTCATTTTTAAGTCATTTTTGGTTATTTTTGGTCATAGGACGTCATCAGACCAAAATAATGACGTCATGTTTAGAAAACCCGCCAGAAAAATTTTGTGACATTATATGATTCGTGTCAAAGTCCAACCGAAATATCATATGACAGAAAAATAAGACTAATAAATTTACAAAATTGAAATAGGAAAAAACTCTACTGATAGATGGCGTAATGGACAATAAACTACTACGTTTATTCAACATCTTCGCTTTTTATCGCCTACACCGTAACGATGAGACCAAAATAGTTCGAGACCGGTCTGCCGTTGGTAATCTCAATTAGCTTTGAAAGAAATATCTTCGGCTAGTAAAAAATCTGCATCTTCAGGTTGGACAGTGTCCCGAGAGATGCGACCTTGCAGTGCAAGGAAATTGCAAGCAGTAAGGATTTTTTTCCTTTTTAATTTTCAAATAAAATATCGTATCATTTTAGCTTTACAAAAAAGTATAGGCGTCAATTTTTCGTCATCTTAAAGACGTCATTATGACGTCATTAACGGGATGTCTTTTATCTGTGACTTAGGGAGGTCAATTTAACGTCATTTTCTCGTCTTTGCTGACCAAATGTGACCAAAAATGACTAAAAGAGACGTCAATAAGACGTCAGCTTGCTGCTTGGGTAGTCTACCAAGAACCTTCTGAGGATGCCAACCACTCGCGCCGGCGAAACGCCCAAAAACTTAAGTTTAGCATTAAATAAATAATTGCGGCATGTAAACAAGGTGACTCACCGCACAGTGCGTCGATAATTAACGCCCAACGAACGCGCGGGTCGACTATCTTGGATAAACTCTAACTTTGTAAGGGCTAATCTTTAAATATACTAAACCGATCATAAAAACTCTTTCACAATTAGAAAACTACACTATTTAGGAATTCTAGAGGCTATATTTTATAATGATTAAACAAAAATTTCAGAGCAAAATAATGGCATACGTATATCAATCTATACTAATATTATAAAGAGGTTAAGTTTGTAGCTACGAGAATAAGCTCCGGTGGTCCAGTGGTAGAATACTCGCTTGTCACTTGGGCGGCTCGGGTTCGATTCTCTGCGGAACCAAATTTTTTTCATAAAAATAGATAAGAATAAAAAGGCAACGAATTTACCTATTTTTAGTAGATTTTTTCTTTGATATTCATTTGTACCAACGACGTATGGACCAGGTTTGTTTACGTTTGAGCTGTTGTCATCAATACATCACAGTAAAAGCGCTAAAATGCTGTTTGCCAAATTTAATTTTTCCACTCTAAACTTACTAACAAGTAATTGATGGATAAGCCTCTATACTAAAGAATTTTGTAATATAACTTTTTAAATAAACAATACATATATTTTTATCATTTTTAGATATCATAATAAAAAAATATGTTCAAATATTATAAGTTATTATCTTTTTAAAAAAGCAAAATTCTAAAAATACGTGATTATTTGTTAATCCCGGCAACGCCGCCCAGGAATTTACTCCATCGTAAATAAAACATGAAGGAACTCTTCCTAAACGCTTGTGGGTGACGCTCCCTTTGCTTTGTCATTTCTGTTGTTTTCTGTTATTTCACAATTTGGAAAGCCAAAAGTGATCAAATAAAGCTTATAATGCGTTTTTTTGTGTATTTTCTGGTGTTTGTTGGTGATTAGAAAGTGTTTTTAAAGATAATATGGGTAGGCAGTGCTTTGTTTGTAGAATGGTAGACTATTCATTTCTGCACCTCACTTTTCACAGGTAAATAGAGACCAACGTTGTTGGGTGCATACTATCGACCAAGGTCAAAAAGTAAGTCCGCCATTTTCATTTCTCGCTTGCCTCACCCCCTTTGCATATTAGGATTGTTGGCTTAATGTTTATCATAAAATTATGAATGAATCGCTGGGTCCATACGTCGTTGATTTATACTAATATTATAAAACAGAACCCTACATAAAAATTATTTTACAATCAGAAAGCCGCACTATTTAGAAATGCTACAGGCTATATTGTATTATGATTAAATAAAAGTTCAGAGAAAATATAATTAACGCCCCAAGTGGGCACGGTTTGGCTAGTTATTAAAATGACAGAAATAAAAAGGGGTTTTTAGATTAATTTGTGACTTGGTATTTCAGGACATTGCATTTTCTCAGGCATTAAGTATATTTATTATTTATAGATTTGATTATAATTAATATGCTTATGATTATAGAAGTCATTCTTATGATTAATGAAATAAAAAGACAATTAAACGCATAATTTTGCAACCCAACGCAATCTACGCGGAAACTAAATTCTATTTCTAACTTTGGGTTTTTATTTCAGTTTAAACATAGAGAATTCTGTGTGGAAATAAAATGACTATTAAATCCGCCAAGGTCAAGTTTAAATCAATTTGTGCAGCAAAATGTGTTTATTTACAAGGTTGCTATTTATTGCCGGTTAACATAATTATTGTAAAAGTACAATAAAGTAAAAAAATTGCTTCTGTCTTAAAGTACCTTTCAAGTTTAAGATACCTTTCAGTTTTTCAGTGATTGTCGACTTGTGGTTTTAATGTTATCAGCTTAAAATTGTTTATAATTATTATTTGACACGGTAGCGAGAATATACTTTCTTAATCTTTTGTTTCTTTGTAAAATAAAATTTAAGTAAAGCTATACAGGGTGTCAGAAATTAATCTTTCAATAAACAACTACCAATTTATAGCTATGCGAAACTTCCTTTAATACAGAACCGAGCTAATTCACTCGGCCGCATTTTGGGTTTATATTGCAATACAAGATGCAATAAAATCAAAGAAAGGAGCATATACTCATCTATCTATCAATCTATCCATCTGGCTGCCTATGTAACGGAATCTTTGAGCCTAATTTTAACCAACTTCCAGCTATTCGATTTCTTTGAAACTTTGCACACGTATTAAGGACCCATGACAATGCAATAATCTGCAAACAGTATCCCTTTATCTTTTTTTAATCGCCAGGAAAAAAATTCCATTATATTATAAAACAACACCTAGGATGCCATCTGTTGGAAAAATTTCAAACTTTTGCTATTAAATGAGGAAGAAATTTTTAGTGGATTGCAAAGTGTTGACAACGGTCCAAACATTTCCTGAGTGCCATCTGTTGGCAAAATTTGAAACTTTGCTACTTAATGAAGAAGAGAATTTTTTAGTGAGTTGTCAATCTTTTGCAAATTTTAAAATTTGCTACCATTGTCATTTCTATGGGGGCTGGTTATTTTCTTTTTGCTGCTTAATTAATTAGTATGTTCTAATTTACTGTTATATTAAGAATTTTTGTGCAATATAACGAACTAAAAAATGAAAAATAATTAATAGTTTAAAAAACTAAAAAACACGCTTTTATATGCAACCGAACTAAAAATTAAAAAATAATTTTTCATTAAAAAATATTTTCACTTCATAGTAAAACGTGGGGTGCATTTTACTGACTTCGCTTTCAAGATACAGGGTGTCAGTTTTATTTTTATCTGTGTTTTCTGCATAATTTTCTAAATAATGCCGATTTCCGAACGAAAATTGGTACCTGGGGTTTTGACATGAAATTTGAATTTTCTTAATTTGCTCTTACTTGTGAGGGCGCTAGCCACATGTATATTCTCACTTTCAAGGCTCATGACTTTTTGTACAACCCTGTATTTACATTTTGTTAAAGAAGTGGATTCCTTAGTCATTTTTACGTAAAGAGTGCTCTTATTAGATGACGCTAAGACAACCGTTTTCGAAATATTTTAGTTTAAAATAGTCGATGCATACGCTTAGTAATAAATATGCTAGTAAAGACCGGCTACTTGATAAAACCGTCATTTTCGGCGGTCTTTACTTAGGCATATTTATTACTAAGGTAGCGCATCGACTATTTTAAACTAAAATATTTCGAAAACGTTCTCAGCGTCTAATAAGAGTACCTTTTTACGTAAAAATGACTAAGGAATCCATTTCTTTAACAAAAATGTAAATACAGGGTTGTACAAAAGTCATGAGCCTTTGAAAGTGAGAATATACATGTGGCTAGCGCCCTCTACAAGTAAGAGCTAAATTAAGAAAAATTCAAATTTCTCATGTCAAAAACCCCCAGGTACCAATTTTCGTTCGGAAATCGGCATTATTTAGAAAATTATGCAGAAAAACATAAATAAAAATAAAACTTTGACACCCTGTATCTTGAAAGCGAAGCATCTTAGACCACACGTTCATAGGAACTTTTACCTTAAAAATACTTGAAAAATCACTCTCTGAAATATCGGACACTTATTAAATAACACCCTGTATAATAATTTAAAATTTAGCTTTTATACAAAGTGACGAAAGTTAAGTTTCAATTCATTAACCCATGGTACCTGATACCTGCCAAAGCCACTATGAGTCAAACTTTAACGTCTACCATAGCTTATATCTATGTTGGAAGCAGGCACTGACAAAATTTCAGCTTTTACATAATAATAAAGGTCTGCCGCTCACGGGCTCTTATTCTATTAATAATTGTAATAAAATATGACATTACAATATGAAAGTTCTTTAAACTATACTAAATCTTAAGTGTCTATGTACATTAATAGGATTATATGTAATATTATTTTTATTATTGACAGCTTTAAATAGGGAGATTTAGCATCTTTAACGTATCCTTATTAAAAAAGGCAAGTTTTACAATATTAGTGACATTTTGCACCCCTTATTTTGTAACTCCGTTGTGGTTAACGTTATTCTGAGACTGCGCAGTAACGCAAACATGATCCGTTATCGTTATTAACCATACCGGACTCCTTTAATAACGGATGAATACCGAAGAGCTTATAGTTATCGTTATTGTTAAACTGCGTGGTTGCCGGAAGAAATTTTAATATCAATTATTTAAAAGGTTAAAATTTTAATGCCGTATTAATTAAAATATCATTTATACATAGGCTCTAATTAGCGAAAAATTTGTAGCAGTAATAAAAATCAAATAGTGTTAAGAAATTAAAACGGACTTGCACTTTTACGGATATTCTAAATCAGTAATTAATTTAGATGTTACAATCTGGCACACTTGTTTTTTATTCTACTACCAAACCTAACCTTACTTTTGTGTTTTGCTTATACTGTATTGTTTGCATCTACTTTAAAAAACGAAATCAACAGAAGTGTTTGCATATATTTAAATATCAATTTATATCTTATGAAGAATACAAGTAAATACTGACTTTTCGTTAACTTTAAAATCGGTGAACCACAAGCAAATATAAGATTATGTGTCGAAGGCGCAGACGCAAAATAAATTTTTTAAAAGAGGCTGTAAAATCTCTGTCTAAAACTGCTGCCGTAATCGTTATGTTTAATAACGATAACCATAAGGAGGCCAAAAAACGTCTGTTATTTTAAGAGGTGCAAAATGTCTCTATTATATAAATATCTTCCCAGTGTCTTTACACGATCTTCCTCTCTAGGATAATTGGTTTTTACACTAAGTATAGATATAAAAAATTATTTGTTTCACGACTGTTAAAAAAATGCTGTTTTTTTAATCGTTAACATGAAGTTAAAGTACTTTATTCTAGCAACGATCTATTTAAAATATATCGTTGATTCTAGTACACTACATAAAGTGTTAAAAAAGTAACTTTTTTAACACTTCGAAGCTTTTTTACACTTTGAATTAGTGTTTTGTTTCCATGCTTACTACAATAAACTAAGTATCAATTTATGCAATGTAACAGTAAACGCGTCATCAACTGAACCAAACGGTCAAGTGACCTTTGATTTCTTTATTATTTCTATTCGATTTCTTTGAAACTTTGCACACGTATTAAGGAACCGATGACAGATGCAATAATCTGAAAACAGTATCCCGTTATCTTTTTTGGATCGCCAGGAAAAAATTCCATTATATTATAAAAACAACACCTAGGATGCCATCTGTTGGCAACATTTCAAACTTTGCTATTAAATGAAGAAGAAATTTTTTAGTTTTTACACAATTTGGTTAGTTGCACCATTGGTGTTCAATTTTATGAACAATAAAAATATAGGGGTTAGTTGCACCATTGGTGTTCAATTTTTATGAACAATAACAGTTAATAAATGCCGTTAACACGCTTTTTATTAACTTGGGTTGTAACTATCTCGGCTATGTAACGGAATCTTTGAGCCTAATTTTAACCAACTTCCAGCTATTCGATTTCTTTGAAACTTTGCACACGTATTAAGGAAACATGACAATGCAATAATCTGCAAACAGTATCCCGTTATCTTTTTTGATCGCCAGGAAAAAAATTCCATTATATTATAAAAACAACACCTAGGTTGCCATCTGTTGGCAACATTTCAAACTTTGCTATTAAATGAAGAAGAAATTTTTTAGTGGGTTGCAATATATTGGCAACGGTCCAAACATTGCCTGATTGCCATCTGTTGGCAAAATTTCAAACTTTGCTACTTAATGAAGAAGAAATTTTTTAGTGAGTTGCAATCTGTTGGAAAAATTTTAAAATTTGCCACTCTTGTTCATTAAAAAAATTTTTCGCCATTTTGTCAAGAGTAGCAGAAACTAAAAATGAAAAATAATTAATAGTTTAAAAACTAAAAACACGCTTTTATATGCAACCGAACTAAAAATTAGAAAATAATTTTTCATTAAAAAAATATTGTCATTTCATAGTAAAAAGCGTGGGGTGATAAATATATTAAATGTTATAATTATTATATTTTGCAAATATCTATGATGGAAAAGTTATGAAAAATAGTAAAATGCACCCCACGCTTTTTACTATGAAATGACAATATTTTTTTTAATGAAAAATTATTTTCTAATTTTTAGTTCGGTTGCATATAAAAGTTTAGTTCATGTGTCACTAGTTTTAAAACTTGACAGTTTGCGAATAAATTTAATAGAAATTATTTAAAATAAATGGTAATAATGAACTTGGATGACTAAGAAATTGAAAAGGAATTTATACTGTTTTAGTATTATTTTTACAAAAGTAAGTACATACCATTTTCAAAAATTAAATCACGGTATAGTTATGAAAAGGCTAATTGTCTATGAATAAGGAGGCTATGATATTTTTTTTTGCAATATAATGGCTGTGCTGGAAAAATTAAAATTAATAATATTAAATAAATAAAACATGTATAAACTGGTAATTTGTGAAATTTCTATACGGTCGGAGAAAAGTATAGTATGTAACACATGCAAAAAGAGTCTTTTTTACTTATGAGATTGCCGCACTCGCCTAAAGGCTCGTGCTGTCAAACTTCCCAGTCGTAAAAAAGTATTACTTTATGCACTTGTTACATACATGACTTTTGAGTAGGTATCGCTCTTTTATTAACTTTACATTACAAGACGTTTTCGGTATTCTGCTATAAGTCTCTATTAAAAGTAATAAGGAAGTAAAAGCTAAACTGGACATATAGTTTCGACTCCTACACGAAGTTAAAGGTCAAGATGATCCGTAGAAGAGGCGTAACGCTTGAATCCAATCGGGTTAGATATAGGAAATTGCATACTTGCGTTTTATAGCTCTTTTCTACAGGATATGTCAAAAAGTAGAGATTAATTTAATTTTTTTATGTAGCTCTTGGCTAGCCAACAAGGGATTTGCAAAGGGTTAATGTTCGAATTCATTGATAGTACGAGATCAGAATAGAAAACGACCTCTATTTATCTGCAAATCAGATGAAAATTATTTTTACCAAATACGGTATGTAAATAAACGTACAGAAAATGACTTACACAACAAAGTATGTTTTTTTTAAACAGCAAAGATAACATATTAATAATATAGAAAAATATACAGGGTGTTCCATTTAAAATAATAAAGTTGCCTTATATCTGAAAATCGGTCAATTTGTTTTTGTTCTAATGGAATATCACCACAAAATGGCGAAGACTAAACTTATTCGCGATCAAAATGAGTCCAAATATGGACGACCAAACGTGTGTGTATAGTAAGAACATTTTAAAAACGCAAATTCGGTACCCTTTGAAAATAATACAAAAAACATAAAAAAGGCCGCCTGCAATCGGACTATTTTATACAAAGGCGCCGCTATCCTTTACAGCGACGCGCCGATACACTATGGGATAGAAATCCATTATTTTGGCCAAAAGCAACTTTGAAATTTTAATGGCTCATGCTGTGTATTTCAAAGTAGATACTTCAAACTACATGTACGCAAAATTGTAAAAGGATATGACGACTTCTATTGTGGTAATAAGAAACTTGAAAATGTATTTTAAGTTAACATAAATAAACAGCATTTAATCTACTTAGTTTATTATTAGCCTTGTTTACTAAAAAGAGTAAAAGAGTTTAAATAATAAGAGCTATTGTTGTGTTTCCGATGCAGTCTCATGAAGTCTCGCTACTTTTGCCAAAGATTTTTTACCTTTTTCTTTATCAGTGTTTGTACTTACAATTGCCTTCCTACTTTTTGCTACTTCTGAGTGTAAGGACAGATACAAGATTTTTTATAATTTACAAGGTTTTCCATTTTAAAATTTAATATGTTTCGTCCAACACTGTATATCCTAAAAGATAAAAGCATTCTGATGAAAGATATGGATTCTACGGAATCTACCCAACAAAACAGTGTTTTTTATTTATTTTATACGTTAAAAAATTAAAAAAGTTGCGAAGATATATCTCTACTACGCTTCTAAGAATAATTTAAAATTATTTTTCAGATTTGGATGGTCATATTTTCGAAACTAATTGAGATAGACACATCAAATGTAGTATTTTTTTAAAGCATTTTAAAAGATTTTTTTGGTGGTTATATAATATTTAGGGTATTCAATTTAAAAAATCATACCTATTGTCGTACCCTGTATATCATATGAGATAATACTCATCGGATTACTGATTAGGATACTACCGAATTAACCAAACAAGCTGACATTATAGTTTATTTTGTAGAATAAAAAATAATAATGTTAAGGGGGTGTAAATTTATAATAATAAGTTTTAGGTTTCCAAAAGCATTTGTAATAATTTATAATATTTTTCCAGTAAAAAGCACCTCATTTTAAGTTAGATTGGTAAGTTTCAGAATTTTGACCAAAAAAATTAATTTCTATCCCATATTGCGATGACCAGCTGCATCAACCGGCATAAGAAATATAGCAATGGCGGCCGCGAAGACAAGCATGCCGATTTATTTGCTTTAAACTTTTTGTGATTTTTTTTCTTATCAAAGAGCACCGAATTTACATTTTTAAACTGTTTCTTCTATAATAGAAATATTTTACCATTTAAAAACATTATGAAGTCAACATAGAACGCGGCAAAATAATAATAAAACTAGGCAGTACTTGACAGACACTAATAAACAATTTATTATTTAGATGTAAACAATGGGATACAGTGTTCTTAATAAACTTGAGCTATGACAGCTTGATAAGAGTATGTGGGATGAAGTTCCAAGAAACATATTGGTATTTTACACTTATTATTATTATTATTATTTTATTTGAAGCCAAGTCGCACGTAGAAACCATTAATTTGTATTGACTGGCTATTAATAATTTTATTTTCTGCATCTTTTAATTGGAAAGTTTTTTTTTATCTTTGGACAAAGCACAAAGGCTAAAAGCCTAAATACTAACGTTCCGTGGGTGTCTTAAGCGAGGTAAGGGGAGTTTGTTGACACGGGACTTAAATACTTGAAGATTTGGGGGAAAAAAGACCTCCGCGGGCAGCAGGTTCCACATTCTAAAAACTTTAGGGATAAAAGAACGAACAAAGTGGGAAGTTCGGGGCCTGTCCAGTTGGACCGTATAGGGATGCATACGCGCGGCCCCACAAGTTTCTCTGGTGAGAACCGTGAGTGGAGAAACTATACTGGACAATTCTTCGGAGGAAAAGCCGTGGAAGTACCTATAAAAAAGCGATAAATCCACCACAGCCCGACGATCGGCCAGGGAGGGAAGCCTTTCTGTAAGTGAAGGATCATTAAGAGACAAATAGCTCTTCTTTGAATGGAATCAAGAATGCTTAGGGTTGTGGAGGACGCCATGCCCCAGATATAAGAACGGTATTCCAAGGGAGGTCGGATTTGGGACACATACAAAGTGTATAAATTAGAAGGGAAAAAATACATTTTCGCTCGAAAGAGAAATCCAAGCTTTTTGAAGCTGCCGTGGCTATAGATACAATGTGTTTATGCCAGTTAAGGTTACTTTCAAATGTGACGCCCACAAGATTAAAGGTGTCTTTGCTCTGTAAAACTTGGCCGCTTATAAGTAGAGGATGAGTATTTGATGACTCTTTTCGCGACAAGGAACATGATTGTGTTTTGGATGCATTAAAGTGGACGAGATTTTTGGCGCCCCAATCCAATATTAAATTATAAGATCCTGCGAAAGAGATATCTGCATCGCTCTGCGTTTGTTTTCCAAGTCAGGTTTAGTAATCTGTTTAGGAACCTGAAAACTGTAGTGAAGGGTACTATCGTCGGCGAAACTATGAATGGAATTAGTTGTGGACCAGAGAAGGTCGTTGATGTGAAGAAGAAACAATGTTGGTGCCAGAACTGAGCCCTGAGGCACTCCAGCAATAATTTCGTGAAAGCTTGAAGAATAGCCGTCCACAATAACTAATAAGTATATAATAAGAAATACAAAATGTAGGAGACCAAATATTTGGATTATTCTGTGGCCGACTTGCTGGTGTAGCTTAAATCAAAAGCAAATTGTCGTTTAAATAAACTTTTGATAATCATCAGAGTTTACCAACCCTAATGTCCTCCTAATATTGGATGTTTACCCTTTTTAGGTCAAACAATAAATATACTTCCTAAAGTCCTCTCCTTCCAATTTATACACTTTGTATGTGTCCCAAATTCGACCCTCTCTGGAATATTGTTCTCATGTCTGGGAAATGGCATCCCCTACAACCCTCAGCATTCTTGATGCCATTCAAAGAAGGGCTGTTCGTCTTATTAATGATCCTTTACTTACTCAAAGACTTCCTTCTCTTGCCCATCGTCGAACTGTGGGAGATCTATCGCTCTTCTATAGATACTTTTACGGCTTTTGCTCCGACGAATTGTCCAGTATAGTCCCTCCTCTTGCAGTTTCCAACAGAGAAACTCGTGGTGCCGCGCGAATGCACCCCTAAACAGTTCAATTGGACAGGCCCCGAACTTCCCATTTCATTTGTCCTTTTATCCCTAGAGTTTCTAGACTGTGGAACCTGCTGCCAGCGGAGGTCTCTCCTTCCCCCAAATCTTCAAGTTTTTAAGTCCCGTGTTAACAAACTTCCTCTTACCTCGCTTAAGACACACATGGTACGTTAGTATTTAGGCTTTCAGCCTTCGTGGATTGTCCAAAGATAAAAAAAAAAGTAATAGAGGTATACAAATTTTTGTTTGATATCGTTTAGTATTAAAATTCTATTCTGTACATTCAAAGTTCATTCATCTATAAAAAAATATCTAACAATCATAAAATATCATTTAAAAACTCAATGGGAGCTCGAAGTGTTAAACCGCCCATCAAGATTAAAAACTTTTCAAGTTTGCCGTCTTGAAGTGTCCTTGAATTAATTTTCTATGATCGCATTGACAACAGGCTTGATTGGTATAAACATACATTAAGAATCCTATTTGAATTTATTTATTTTTACACAACAATCATTTGCCTGTTACAGTAAAACATTTTCGTTAGCTAAAAGAAATGTGTATGGCAGAAAAAGTTTTAAATTTTTGATTTTAAAAATATCACTGAAACGGAAATTAAAATGTTGTTTCTTTACAGCCAATAAAAAGTACCTGATTGGATTTTAGGAAGTAATAAAAACACGAGGAGAGGAGGTGTTGGACAAAATTTTATAAACCGAGCCGCCACCTCGTCGTATTGTCATGACAACCGACTATTGTTGCATATTTGACGATGTCAAATATATACCAACTGATATTAACTTAAAAAGGAACACTTTGGTAAAGAACATTTTTATTTTTAAATTTGCGAAAAATAATGTTTTTTTTGTTAGCCCTTACTTCCAAAAGAACACCTAAGTTGTAAAAGCAAATCCCTTATTTGTATTTTTTTTTTCGTGCTTTTCTCTGTGTGGTAAACTGTGACCAACCAAAAAATTAACTTTTTTCACAAATTTCAAAATGTAAATTTTCTTCACCGAAGTGTTCCTCTTTGGATATAATTCTAACCGGTTTTCTAATAAATTTACTTTTCCTTTAAAATTTCAGGTTGGGGTTAGTTGAGCTATAGTTGCCCAACTAACCCCACGGTTTTAAGTATAAAATGTTTTTTTAAATTTTTTAGGATACGGACTTAACAGTAAGACTACTAGAGTCTCCTCAGGATTTAAAAGAGGCTGCAACCCGAACTTTGTACAGGCAACAAAGAAAACGACCTGACATATCTAACTTATAAATTTTCTCTGGAAATAGTTTGACCATACCTAAGAAAAGGAGCTAAATCAAACAGAAAATAGAGAAAAGCTGCAATTTTACCAGATACAGAAGGCATTACAAGAGAAGCAAAATAAAACTGCCTAAAAAGTTTAAAAAACGAAGATAAATTGATAGGTATTAAATTCAACAGTTAAGCTAAGCTAGGCACGTTGCTGTTTTATTATTGAAATTTGTTGTTTTTTCACTATCCAGATTATAAATACAAAAAGCAAATTGTCAAAATGTATTTTTTTGTAAACGTATCTAACATTCAAGCAATGATTTGACTATACTTTCTAAGTGCTCCACTAGCCCCATACCCTAGCTCAACTTACCTCACCTATGGGGTACGTTGGGCATACTTGACTATCTACATTAAAATAGATGTAGCTCCTAAATTTGACTTATTAGAAAGAAATTACTATGGACACTATTAATAAGGGATAAATTGCTAATCCATCAGTATGCATTATAAGCCATTAAGACATATTTTTGAGGAGCTATAACCGATCAAGTGGAAAGTTGCTCTACTAGCCCCGCCCTACCCTACTATTTTTTTATTTAAATTTTGCTCCAAAAAATGTAACGTAATGATCAAAAAAGTGCACCAAATTTTGTGAAAATATCTGAAATGATAGGAAAGATATGACAAAAAGGGATTTTTTTATTTTAACACCCTGCATCTAGAAAAAAAAAACATTTTCGGGCATAATTTTATTTTAAAAAAATCATATTTTCTTGCGTTTGAATCAGTCATAAAAGGAACATACCAAATTAAAAATAACTTTATATATTTCTTTTGGGCTCCATGTCACAGTTTTTAGATAAAATAATTTAAAAATCATAGATTTCCAAAGAAAGACACCTTAACTACCAGGAAATTTTCACCTTTAAATTCTATATTTAAAATACCTACCTGAAAAGAAAAATAGTGGTTAACCTTTTAGAATAAAACAGGTTTAATAAACTCGAGAAAAATAAATTTTCATTTAAATTTTACTACTAGTAGGGAGTGTAAAACGTGATTTTTGAATTAAAATAATTATTTTATGTCCATATTCGTTTAATCATGCAAGTTCCTGTCAAAGGTACGATAATGAATAGCTATTTAATAAGTAATTGTTATTAAATTTCGCAGCAGCGCTGTAATTTATACATAATTGTAGTACTAAGTATCATTTAATATTAAAATAATAATACGCTAATCGCATGGATATTTAAGTTCAAAACCTTATTAATTTATTAAAATTATGTGCAAAAACATCACTAGTAAAACTAGGATTATATATATATATATATATATATATATAGAATAAAATTAGCAACATAAGAAACGCCCTTAGACAAAATGGCTATAAACCTAGCATAATAAGAAGAGCTATCAATCAACAGACTAACGTGCAGCCAAGGAAAGAAGACCCTTTAGACAGCAAGTTTAAAACTGTTCTTCCATACGTCAAAAGTACCACAGATAGAATAGGTAGATTTCTCCGCAAGCACAATATTACAACAGTCTACAAACTCCAACAGACCATCGGATCCACGCTTAGAAACCCCAAGGACAAAGTAAAACTGGAAAACCAGCGAGTCTACAGCATCTCATGTGGCACCTGCCTTCAAACCTATATAGGCCAAACAAACAGAAGAATGTCTGCTAGGTTAGAGGAACATAAACTAGCCATACGGAATAAACAAATGACATCTGCACTGTTTTAACACCACCTAGAAACAGGACACAACATTGACTTTAGCAGTTGCAGGCAAGTAGCAAACATCAGCCACTACAAAACAAGGGTAATACGCGAATCCATAGAAATCCAAAAGAGTGGAGAATTCAATGTAAGGGATGATACCTTACACCTGCCTGCAGCTTGGAAAACCCTGATACCACAAATCCACAAAAAATAACTGAAATACCACAACCGACAACACATGACAACACTCCACGGACTAGTGCACACATCTCTAACACGGAGCAAACACCGAAACCAACCACGAGGTACAATCTTCAATTACATGGTTTATTTTTCTAACTATTCTATACATTGGGTGGAAGACCCATGCTTGGAACCCGATTCTGTGTTGAAGAAGTTCTTTGTTTAAATTAGTAAATATACCTACCCTGTCTAAACTATTTTAATTTTTTCAGAATAAGCTCTATTCCACTAATCAAGCCCTTTCATTAGATACCCATATTAAGGGTAGTTGTGGAAAATATGTAATCCGCCATTTTATAGCAGTGGCCATCTTGGATTTTTTTTTCGTAGTAAGCTCTATTCTACCAACCAAGCCCTTTCATTTGGTACGCACATTGAGGTAGTTGTGAAAAAAATGTAATCCGCCATTTTGTGACGGCGGCCATCTTGAATTTTTTTTTCATAGTGAGCTCTATTCTATCAATCAATCCTCTCATTTGATACCCATATTATGGTAGTTGTGGAAAAAGTATGTTATTCGCCATTTTGTGGCGACGGCCATCTTGGATTTTAATTTTTCATAGTGAGCTCTAATCTACCAATCAAGCCCTTGGTAAGCAAAGGTCTCAATGTTCAGTTAAATTGTTTCAGTGATACCAAAGACAACTGTAGTTTCACTATAGACTTCCTAACCAGAACAATGCTAAATTTCTGGCATCAGTTTGGACGGTTCTTGGCTGAATTTATGAAGCGGCAAATTATACGTACTGTTTAAATGTGTACTCGATGGATACCCGCTTCATAAATTCCACGAAGCGAGCGTCCAAGCTGATGACCAAAAATTTAGCATTGTTCTGGGTGTTTATAGTGAAACTACAATTGTCTTTGGTGATACCGATATTTCCTAATAGTTCTTCATAAACTTAATGTGTTTAATTAATTAAAGTTACCATCATATAATTTTATTGCTTTTATTTAAAACAAATGAATAATTATTTTTTTTTTTTATCTTTGGACAATCCACGAAGGCTGAAAGCCTAAATACTAACGTACCGTAGGTGTCTTAAGCAGGGTAAGAGGAAATTTGTTAACACGGGACTTAAAAACTTGAAGATTTGGGGGAAGGAAAGACCTCCGCTGGCAGCAGGTTCCACAGTCTAGAAACTCTAGGGATAAAAGAACGAACGAAATGGGAAGTTCGGGGCCTGTCCAATTGAACTGTATGGGGATGCATACGCGCGGCACCACGAGTTTCTGTTCTCTGTTGGGAACTGCAAGAGGAGGGACTATACTGGACAATTCGTCGGAGCCGAAGCCGTAAAAGTATCTATAGAAGAGCGATAGATCTCCCACAGCTCGACGATGAGCAAGAGAAGGAAGTTTTTGAGTAAGTAAAGGATCATTAATAAGACGAACAGCCCTCTTGGAATGGCATCAAGAATGCTGAGGGTTGTAGGGGAAGCCATTCCCCAGACATGAGAACAATATTCCAGAGAGGGTCGAATTTGGGACACATAATTATTGTTAATAAATCATAAAAAGTGCGAAGCGAAAGAAGATAAGATAAAAAAAAATGATATGTAGTCCTAAACACCTTGTCAGTTTAATTATTTTAAAAGGAAACGCAAGTCAATAATAATTTATTAAGTAAATTAACCATGTTACGTAACAGAGTATTTATGCCGTATTGACATGCGATATTGTAATTTTTGGTGAAAAGTGAAAACCAGCTTAGGTGGTACAACAAAATATTTTTTCTTCTCGCGTGCGCAAAGTAGTTGCTTTGTGCACCCGTTGGCGTGCGCAGTGTTGAACTTTGCGCTCGACAAATCTCAAATGTTGCAAAATTATTAATATTTTTCTAAAAACTTTAGCCAGTTGAATTTTGGTTAATCTACAATTTTTTATTTGTAGTAGGGGAGCCCACAATGCTTAATGGAGATTTACTCGAGCGTCATAGAGACCTATTGGGTCGCAAAGAAAAAAAAATGTTTTATAATTTATACCTTTTCATCGGTGGGGAAAGCGACAATAGATTTTTAAATATGGGAGAAAAATACTGTTATTACTTTGGCTTGTGGAAATCGTTCGAATCGTATCGGATTTTATATTTTTCGTTATCCTTAAATTATTTTCATCAAAATAAAAAAATAGCCACGCTCGAGAATGTTAAAATGACGTTTTTTACAACTTTGTAGCCCTCCGCTTTCTTTACGCCACTCGCAAATTGTTAGATTTGTGGAATCTACGCTGTTTAGCAGGTAATTAACTCAAACTCATCCTAACCTGATCTGGCGCGCTCGAAAATTTCTGATGGATATATTTTTGTGTTTTACAATCGGCCCTGTATACGGGGCTCATATTTGGTGGAGATACCAGGGTACAAGGTATCCTTTGGTATATTAATTTGCCACGCTGTAGTAAATTCCAAAATCCCTTTTGGGACCATTAGGACTTTCAGCTGCATTGTGGCTGCATCTGATTATTAGAATAATAAAAATAAATAATAGTTAAAAAAACTAAAAAAATACGCTTTTATATGCAACCGAACTAAAAATTAGAAAATAATTTTTCATTACAAAGAGTTTGTATTACAGTAATAAAAGGTCAAACAATTAATCATAATTATATACCTCAAAATAGATTTATAATAAAATTTAAGATAATAACAGAATAATTCACTTCAGAGTAAAAAGCGTGGGGTGCATTTTACTATTTTTTCATAACTTTTTCCTCATAGATATTTACAAATGAAATAATTATAACATTTAATATATTAAGCACCCCACGCTTTTATTCTGAAGTGAATTATTCTGTTATTATCTTAAATTTTATTATAATTCTATTTGGAGGTATATAATTATGATTCATTGTTTGACCTTTTATACTGTAATACAAACTCTTTGTAATGAAAAATTATTTTCTAATTTTTAGTTCGGTTGCATATAAAAG
Organism: Listronotus bonariensis; assembly: GCA_014170235.1. Lineage (NCBI taxonomy): Eukaryota > Metazoa > Arthropoda > Insecta > Coleoptera > Curculionidae > Listronotus > Listronotus bonariensis. The sequence continues at coordinate 54,810 of JACEGR010000865.1, read as the reverse complement.
CGTGTTTTTTAGTTTTTTTCAAACTATAATTTATTTTTTATTTTTTAGTTCGATATATCAATTAGTTTTCTGCGGACATGTGATATTGAAATGTTTCACGAACTATTTCGTAATCTAATCATTTCATTTAAAGCTTCACTCTTGCATGGGGTTTCAGAACGCAACTACTCCGAACAAGTTTCTGTCAGCCTTATGCTGAAAGTACGTCCGAAACTGCACGCATGCGCAGATCGCGCACTAGCTCTTTCTCTGTTACTCTTCTACAGAATATCTATTAAGGAATTTATTTATCCTGGCGATCATAATCAGGATAACGGGATACTGTTTGCAGATTATTGCAATGTCATGGGTCCTTGATACGTGTGCAAAGTTTCAAAGAAATCGAATCGCTGGAAGTTGGTGAAAATTAAGCTTAAAGATTCCTTTACATACATACATACATACAACCCAAGCTAATAAAAGCGAGTTAAAAAGGCTGCTATTTTTTTAGTAGTAATATGTGTTTGGACAATAAAATTTGATCAAATTTACTTAAAAAGAAAAAAATTAGGAGATTTGCTTTTCAAAGTAAGATTATCTCTTGGGAGGGGGGTATCAGGACTTACCAGGATTTTTAAACAAAAATGAACAGATTTTAGAGTTGTTTTGTAAAACTTTGTTCTAAGTTGAAATGATAACGAAAGGAACAAATAAATTTTATATAGGTGTCATCACAAGCCATTTTGCTCTGACGTCAGATTTAAAAAGCTAAATATTAACTTGAAATGGTAATAAGACCAAAAATATATTTATAAGAAAATACGTATATTTAGCCAGTTGTTCTTTAATAGATTCAGAAAGAGATTTGACGTGTTTAAGATCAAAATAAATCAACTCCAAAAATGTTTCAAGAAATTCCGGTAGATCCAAAAAGGCTCTTACATAGTACTACTCGCAAAAACAAAGCCATCTGATCCAATACCGTAAAAATTACGCATGGATGTCGTGTTTCTTCGTATTTTTTTAAGATTCTTACGTAATCGAGCGCCTTATTTGTATTCAACAGCTGCAAGAAACTCCGGTTAGTTCGAGTCGTTTGTCTCTCGGTTGCCAAGACAGATGAAATAAAAACCATATGTCTAGTTGTTGGTCTACAAGAAGTCCTTGAGGTTCAAACTGATCCTTAAGTACCCATAATGATATGGTTTGCAAGAATATCCAAATTTATGTTTTTACGTTGCTAAATTAAAAATCTTCTTAAGTATTGTTTTTATCTTATACCGGGTGTCAACAAAAGTATGGCATACACAGACTATACCAATGCCCGATTAGCTATCAGGCGCTGCGAGTTTTGAGATTTTATATGGGTGCCATGTGTCAAAAATTTTTGAAGAGAAGAGTAGATAGTAGAGAGAAAGTAAAAAAATACCGTCCCTGAAAACTTTATTCTTACGCAATAAAAACTTAAGGTAATAGTTCGATATAGCGGTTTTCGCTATTATAAGAGATTTTTGAAAAATTCTTTTTCAGGGCGTTTCTATAGGTCGATTATGACACAAATCTGTGTGCGCGTTTTCCAAAATCCATTTCTATAATTTATTATTAATAAAAACATTAATACGGGACGGTGGAGTGAACAGGGGTGCTGGGTGGGGACGAAACAGTAGAAATCCTACATTAAACGCCCAAAAACAGTATTTCACTGTACACACCGCACTTTCTGTTTACAAAAATGTCCAAAAAATTGTTTAAAAAAATTAAAAATAAATAATAGTACAACAATCCCGCCATGGCAGGCCACTGCATAAAAAGAAGAGTTTGCATTAGAACTGTAAATGTCTTGCAATGTTGCCAAATAAAGAGAGAAAGTATCAATAGCTTAAAAAAAAGGAAGATACAGGACAAAATTCATATGAAAAATAAAGTTATTCCTTCTTTCTTTTATAATTTGTAGAGAAAAAAGGAAAATACCTAAACATAAAGAAGGAGGCATTTCTACAAAAAATACCATTGTTTCTCATGGAAATGGTGGATAATTCCCGGAACAGGCTTGGTGTTAATTCTTCATAAGAAGTTTGGCAACGCTGCTTCTATCAAGACCGTCATTTTCATAATGACGAACTTCATGTTATCAGCTGATCAAAATGAATTTTCCTTCTTTAATTAATGGCGGACGAGATATCTCACATGTGTGGGATAGTTTTTCGAAAAATTTAATACTTTTCAAAATTAATTTACATTTTTCATGTGCCCCGAGTGCAGTATATTAATGTTTTCTTGTGTTTGACGTTGGATTTATACTGTTTTGTCCCCACCCAGCACCCCTGTTCACTCCACCGTCCCGTAAATATGTTTTTATGAATAATAAATTATAGAAATTGGAATTTTGAAAACGCGCACACAGATTTGTGTCATAATCGACCTATAGAAACGCCCTGAAAAAGAATTTTTCGAAAATCTCTTATAATAGCGAACACCGCTATATCGAACTATTACCAAACTTAAGAGCAAAAAAAAGATTATCACCTTCACATTCTATTTTTTCCTACCTTATAAAAAGTTGAAGACAAAAAAAGGATCATCATCCACAGTTTTAAGGGGCAAAAATGTAAAAGGTTCTTTTCTCATATGGGTGCTTTGCACCACATACATTTCACCTCCGTACTCGCCGCCACTGTTTGCTATGTGGGTCCCCTAGGCAATGCAATTCTCAGGGTCCCTTTACGTTTTTCTAACTTTATAAAATACATGTTTTCTACCATCGAAAAATTAACTTTTTTTCGGAATGCTTTAAGATTTTTTATTTTTTTATTTTTCAGATGATCAGTTTTTGCAAAATCATTTTTTTTAATTCTGAACAAGTTTAGAAGCATTTTTTGACATATTCTAAAAACGTTTATTTTTTTCTATATTTTCTATAGATGCGTAGTTTTTCAGAAAGAAATTCTAAAAATCGAAGTAGAATTTGTTTTTTAGGATTTTTTTTTCTCAAGAACAATGAACTTATACAAAAAAATATAATAAATAATAAGTTCTTGAAATATGTTAAAGTAATCTTAACATTTTTCGTGGTTTCATAATAATGAAATTCTTTATTTTTCCCCAATTTTCGTATTTGCGGCGCCTTTTTTAATATATTAATGTGTAAAAAACATCGACCATAGTTTCTAAAAATTCAAAGATTTATTTTACCCGGTTATTATAGTTCCAGGTCCATGGCAAACCTGAAACTCCGTGAGAACTCCATCCTAAAAGACAATAAGTCTGAAAAATCATGTTTTTTAAACCGCATTTTCTGATAATTAAAAAAATATATAAGGTTTGTTAGTACTATCGGAAAAACACATCTTTAACTTTGAGATTTGGTTTTTTTTTATTTTATTTTTTTTTACTCGTGAATAGCATAAGTTCTAAGCCACTGAGAAGAGGAGTACATCAAAACGTGTTATTTTCATAAGGATGCATAATAAACGTAAATTTTAGATTTTCAAGGCTGGATTTAATTTTTTAGATATTTCGTTGCCCAAAGCTTGGGCTAGTCTTAATTTTTGTTAAAATGAGACAAATTACTTTGTTTTCTAAGTTATTTCTTGATTTACATATTTTATAAAATTAAAACAGAACGATAGTTCTGAAACTTTTGTATAATATTTTCATTAGTATGCTTTAATATAAGCCTTCGTAATTTTTCTAAAGATAAAAACTAACGTTTTTTATTAGAGACATTTTGCACCTCTTAAAATAACAGACGTTTTTGGACTCCTTATGGTTATCGTTATTAAACATAACGATTACAGCAGCAGTTTTAGACAGAGATTTTGCAGCCTCTTCGAATAAATTTATCTTGCGTCTGCGCTTTCGACACATAACCTTATTTTTACCTGTGGTTCACCGATTTTAAAGTTTAGAAAAATCAGTACTTACTTTTATTCTCCATAAGTTATATATTGATATAATATAATAAATATATGCAAATAATTCTCTTGATTTTGTTTTTCAAAGTAGATGTAACAATACAGTATACGCAAAACACAAAAAATAAGTTTAGGTTTGGTAGTAGAATAAAAAGCAAGTGTGCCAGATTGTAAAATGTAAATAGATTACTGATTTAAAACATCCTTAAAAATGCAAGTCCGTTTTAATTTCTTTACACTATTTTATTTTCCTTACTGCTATGGATTTTTCGCTAATTAGAACCTATGTTTCAATGATATTTTAATTAAAATGTCAACCTTCTTAAATAATTGATATTAAAAATTCTACAATCCGACAACCACGCAGTTTAACAATAACAATAACGATAAAGATAAGCTCTTCAGTATTCATACGTAATTAAAGGAGTCCGGTATGGTTAATAACGATAACGGATCATGTTTGCGTTACTGCGCAGACTCAGAATAACGTTAACCACAACGGAATTGCAAAATAAGAGGTGCAAAATATCTCTATTATCAAGGATTCACAAAACGTAAAGTTTAGCTAGAACAACACGCTATTTTTCCTCTATAATTTTTCCTCTTTCTCTCTTCCCTGCTCTCACATTCCTTTGCGAGCAAAGTGGACTTTAATTATCTGTTCCTCTGACATAACTAATAGTTATTATTTTCAGTTTCTTTTTGTGTTATCAAACGTTTTTCACTCTTTTCCCAACCTACTTTCAGCAAGCGCAAAAAACAAACAAAACCGAAAATCTACGTAACTAAAACCATTTTAACGATTATGTTAACGATTTTCGACCAAAATACCGCTAATTATTTTCCATTTCAAGGAAGTGCCCGGTTACATCATCTTTGATTGAATATCTACTTTTGTGGTACGCTCTACTCCAGTGATCTACTAACTTACAACCGTGGTAAAGTTCCTTTTCCGCATTTCCTTTACGCTGTCGTACTTATTTAATATGCGTTTTATGTAAATTGACCAGTATTTGATCGGTGTTATGTAATATATTATGTACAGGGTGCTGTTAAAATGAATAACATATCGTAGAAATACATGGAAATCGATAGAAAGAAGAAACGGACAGAAAAGAAATTTCCTTTGTTTTTCTTGTCTGTACTTTTTTTATCTTTGGACAATCCACGAAGGCTGAAAGCCTAAATACTAACGTACCGTGGGTGTTTTAAGCAAGGTAAGAGAAAGTCTGTTAACACGGGACTTAAGAACTTGAAGATTTGCGGGAGACGGAAAGACCTCCGATGGCAGTAGGTTCCACAGTCTAGAAACTCTTGTGATAAAAGAACGAACGAAATGGGAAGTTCGGGGCCTGCCCAATTGGACCGTATAGGGATGCATACGTGCGGCATCACGAGTTTCCCTGTTGGGAGCCGCAAGAGGAGGAACTATACTGGATAATTCGTTGGAGCAGAAGCCGTAAAAGTATCTATAAAAGAGCGATAGATCTCCCACAGCTCGACAATGGCAAGAAAAGGAAGTCTTTAAGTAAGTAAATAATCATAAATAAGACGAACAGCTCTTTTTTGAATGGCATCACTACTCTGCATTATTCTTTCTAAATAGTAAATCTTCGGCAATGGAAAAAATAGACTATTGGACCTGAAAACGTTGAGTTATTTTAGTTGATTTATTAATAATTTTATAAAAAAAGTTATTCTTTAGAAAAAGCTCTGCGTGGTCTAAAACCTAAAAAGCAATCATTGGATATTTATTTTTTCAGTAGTATACGAGGTATTAAAAAATATATTAATTTTTAAGAGGAAAGTACCGTTATTTTTAAAAATATCAAAAATTATCAAAGAAAAATGTATAAAAATTAAAATAACTCCTAAATATGCAAACATATTTGTTCTCAAGAAAATAATATCAATAATAAATAATAAAATTAATATCGATACTTAAAATTTAAAGGTATTATACGTCAAAAATGATATACCATACCTCTGTGTTCGATATATTTTTTATTTTTTTAGTGGATATTCAAAATTATTCTTTATAACCATACCTCACGTAGGAAGGCTAGTTTTAAACTATAAATTGATTGTAATGCATTCGTTCTTAAGTATGAATACTCTGTTATAGATGTCAATCATGGCCTAAAAAGTAATTTAAATTCAGCCCTAAAAATACATCTTTTTTCAAACATGTATTTATTTTTGTGTTAAATAAGATAGATGGAAATTGTACACTTTGCAACAAGGTCCCTCACATCGTACAAAAAATAGAACTCTAACAACCAAAGAACAAGTTTAATTATAAACCATAAATTTACCTAAATAAAACACCTGGCCCTACTACCAGACCACCTACTTTAGCACAAACACCTCTTAATTCACCTTAATTCCCCTCGGTATCCCTACAATTCCTTCCTTATTTTTCTCATTATCGCATTAAAATAAGTAATGACTTATTACTAACAGAAACACCTTTGAGTAATAATCAGTCATAATAATTTGCAAAAAAAGGAAAAGTGTAGCCAGAAGCAGATGTGCACCTATTGATGTATTACGCAAAGTAACATCATAATTACTACTAGTGAAAGTTATGTACAAAGTATGCTAATGAATCGGCTTTATCACACTTTTTGGAGGCGTTTGTGATGTTTACGAGAGGAGTTTTAAAAGTATATACAATTAAAAATACGTTTATTTAAAATAATATACTTTTTTTTCATCCACTTTTAACTTTTCTCTACTTGGTAGACATTAGCTTTGTTCGCAAGTTCGATTCTGAACCGGTTCTGGGACTATTAGCATGCGCAGTGAAAAAGCAGCGTTCGCGGGTAGTAAAATCCTGAATTTTTAGTAACAGTTCTGTGTTCGCGGGTTACAATGGAATCAGTTCGTTACCAGTTTGTAACCTGATTAGCAGTCCTGGGATTTTTGTTGGAACTAAAAGTTCAGTTCGGAGTTTCATGCGCATTGTCGACATGGTCAGCTGTTTTCTGTTTTTGTGGTACAGAAATAGACCGTTGTATTACAGTTTATTTGTTTCTGCCACTTTTTATGCGGGTTAATATACCTGTTGAATATTTTTTTATATTTTTGTGATTCTGAGCGTATATAAACAAAGGATTTTTAATTGTATTCCGTATGAATGTATGTATGCAATAAAATAAATAAAGATTTAATTAAAAAATATAGACAATATTTTACCATTTCTTGTTGTTTGAATTTTATCTTTAGTTAAATACACATACTTATGTTAAAAACGAGAGGAGGCAGGGAATCCCTCGTCGACTTTTTGCTGCTTCTGAGTGTAAGGACAGATAAAAGATTTTTTTAAAATTTACAAGGTTTTCCATTTTAAAAATTAATATGTTTTGTCCTACACTGTATATCCTAAAAGATAAAAGCATTCTGATGAAAGATATGGATTCTACAAAATCTACCCAACAAGACAGTGTTTTTATTTATTTTATACGTTAAAAAATTAGGAAAGTTGGGAAGATGTATCTCTATTACGCTTCTAAGAATAATTTAAAATTATTTTTCAGATTTGGATGGTCATATTTCCGAAACTAATTGAGATAGACACATCAAATGTAGTATTTTCTTAAAGCATTTTAAAAGATTTTTTGGTCGTGATATAATATTCAGGGTATTCCATTTAAAAAAATTATACCTATTGTCGTACTCTGTATATAATTTGAGATAATAATTATCGGATTACTGATTAGAATACTACCGAATTAACCAAACAAGCTGATATTTTAGTTTATTTTGTACAATAAAAAATAATAATGTTAAGGGGGTGTAAATTTATAATAACATATAATAAGTTTTCGGTTTCCAAAAAGCATTTGTAATAATTTATAATATTTTTTTTCAATATTTTTTTCAGTAAAAAGCACCTCATTTTAAGTAAGATTGGTAAGTTTTAGAATTTTGACCAAAAAATCAATTGGCAACTGGCATATCATAAAAGAAATATAGCAAAGGCGGCCGCGAAGACAAGCATGCCGATTTATTTGCTTTAAACTTTTTGTGACTTTTTTTTCTTATCAAAGAGCACCAAATTTACATTTTTAAACTGTTCCTTCTATAAGTAAATACAGATGTAATATTTGTAGTATTTAAGATTTTAATTAATTATTTAGAAATTAAAATAAAATAAAAGACATGAACTTCTTAAAACACAAAGTATTACAAATACCCGTCAGATTTGAAATACGAGTATATGACATTTGTACATGATAAATACCCAATGCTGGGTATTTTTAATCACTCCACCTTTCTTTAAGGAAATGCTCCTTAGGAATTCTTTCGACATAACCAAACCGGAGTGTCCCAATCAAAAAACAAACAAAAGCGAATTTCAAGAAAGTAGGGGAGCCGGTCCCGTCAGTAGGTCACCATGTATATCTCCAAAGAAAGTGAAATTTTATTACTTATTTCCAATACTTCCTTAAGTGTTTGTTGCTAAATTTGCAAACATTCTGTATTTAAATATGAATTCTTTTTTTGAACGACGTGATCGGCTTTACAAAAAAAAATAAATTATGAAATAATATTTTTATACATACAGGGTGTCTCGAATTTAAGGATGACCATTTTTATTTTGGAAATCCCAAAATATACAAATTTGGTTAAAATAAAGTAAAGTTGCATAACTATGAGATCCTAAATGTATCGGTATCTTTAAAAATTTTAGAAATTAGTAAAACAGTTTAAATGCGCGATGAAAGAATATTAAAAAAACATTGGTAATTTTCTACAAAGCTGCGGCAACTCTGATTTTAGCGAAATTTGGTATACGGGGTTTTGGGGCGCTGATCATGAATCTGAAAGAATTTTTTGGCGGAAACGTTTCGTTCTTGAGATATTTATCATCAGACTTAAAATTTAAACTAATCCTATTTTTACAATATTCTTCTTTTGCACACAATTCTTGATTTAAAGCTAAAGTTGCACGCAATATTTGATTTTTACCTTTTAATACCCCATTTTTTTACGTATTTTACATTATTTTTGCATTAAATTCCATAGCTATACTTTGAAGCATTTTAATCCCAGTGTGCCATGAAGTACTATGTGTATGTATGGTTGCCGCATTATCAAAGAAAAGCCACGCAGTTTAATGCAAAAATAATGTAAAAACGTAGGAAAACGGTGTTTCAAAAGGTGAAAATCAAATATTTTGTGACAATTTAGCTTTAAATCAAGAATTGTGTGCAAAAAGAAGGGGGAATATAGTGAAAATAAGCTTAGTTCAAATTTAAACTTTGATGATCAGTATTTCGAAAACGAAACGTTTCCGCCAAAAAATCTTCGCGAGATTCGTGATCAGCGCACCAAATAACCCCCGTATACCAAATTTCGTTAAAATCGGAGTTGCCGCAGGTTTCTAGAATATTACCAAAACATTTTTGTCGGACAAGTTTACCACAATGTTTTACATGCAATTTTTAAACATTGTGCCGAAAATCGTAAGTGTTACAGTCACGAAACATGTCCAATCCAAAACCCCGAAACATGTCAATGGGCCTTATGGTTTCATGACTGTAACACTTACGATTTTCGGCACAATGTTTAAAAATTGCATGTAAAACATTGTGGTAAACTTGTCTGACAAAAAAGTGACGCGTTCGCCCAGTCCGACACCCGAACATTTGACATTGACAGGCTAGGTTAAAGCTCCACTTCCATATATGGCGGTATGAATATTCGTGGTAGATTTGTCAAAAGGAAAAGGTTTTAAAAGTGTTCTTATCATGAAGTCAATTTTATTAATGGCTCAGGGACTATAAGTAAGAATGAACAAAAATATGCCTTTTGTATGGCGCTGTCACGCTTACTTGGATCACGTCTCAAGTGCAGTAAGTTGACACTCAGTGACAAATGTGACCAATATTTTTAAGAAGTTTTCTTTAATTAAAAAATAAACAGGGACTTTAACTTTGATGGCATTGCATTTAAAGAGCTCTTGCTAGGCTCCTTTAAGCTTACTACGCCCACGCCCAGCTACGCCACCGCTTATTTTTTTTTGTGGTGAAATTACGAAATTTCGACATGCTAGATAAATCTGAAAAAACCTTTTACCTACCTTAAATTTTCACCACATACATGGGTAAAGTAAATTCATACTTATACCGTTCTGACTTGAGGAATTCGATTATATTGCCTCGAATAAATCTTCCTACCGGCCGGCAGACTCCGTCCAGCTGCAGGCAGGGCCGGAGTGGACTTTTTACTTTTACATTGAGAAGCAATTGAAATATTAATAGATAGATATAAATTGTCTAAAAATATGTAAAAATGTGCAAACAGGTATGTAGTTAGTATTTCTAAACATAATTTTGGGTACTAGGTAACTTTTATTACAATTTGAATTTTTAAGGAAATAATATGAATAATATGGTTACCTACCTAATTAAATAAAGGTATAATGAAAACTACTTGGCCTTTTGTGTAATTTGATAAATAAGTACAGGTAGGTAGGTACCTTAAAAATAAATTTCGGGAGGCAAAAATTAATTGAAAATTATTCAAAAAAACAATTACTTGAAGTATTAAAATGTTTTAATATAGAGAAAAATATGTTTGTGATGAGTTTGCAAATAGCATGAGACATTCAGTTTTAAGGCTTTCACCATATCACTGCATTTTTAACCCTATAGAACATATTTGGCATCAATTGAAATCGCAAGTTAGGCGTAACAACAGTTTACCGACTTTAAATAGTTTTGTATTAGGCATTATTACCAGGGAAATAGATAAAATACCAGTAAATAGTTGGAGCAACAGTGTAGATCACGTAATAAAGAACAACATATTGAACAATCATATACCACTCTTTCAAGTAATGTTAAGGAGTTAATTATACAGTTAGGGGATGATAGTGATAGTGACACTGATTTAATTAAATAGGTCCTAATAATAATTATAAGTTGTAATATTTTTAGATACTTTTCATTTTATATTGTATATTGTATTTTTAAAAGCTTTTTATTTATATATTTTTTTAAATGACTAAGTAGGTATAATTTATTTTTTTAAACTTTGCCATCACGTGACTTTTTGACGCAATGATCAACGATAAGTAAATTATATTCTTTCTTTGTCATTCTCCATAAACATTAAACGACAATATAAACGAAAGCGATGTCGAAAAACGCTATTAGAAAGTCGTCAGTTAGTCACGTGATGACAATGTTTAAAAAAATAAATTATAGTATCCCTAGGCATATTTTATAAATAATATTTTTGTTCCTATTAATAATAAAATATGTGATTATCAATGTGTTTCTATTTTTTCTTATAAAAAAGTAAATTCCACCCTGTTCCGTTCAAATTTTATAGCAGGTGTAACACCTGGCTAAAGCGCCGGCCGACAATAGGGGACAAAAGGGTCGTTTATTGGCCTAAGAAGTGAGAAGGGAATAAGTATGAATGTACTTTACTGTGTCATTATCTATTTTAAAATCATGCAAAATGTATACGCAGAGTTTATATCCACGGTTAATTTTTTGATTGAACAGTGACAGCCAAGGTTAGACCAATGCAAATATAAATTAATAGTGCTCACATGTTTAGTATTGTTGTTTGTTTATTAATGGACAACAACGTGGTTTTTAAATGCTCGGATAAGTGTGATAATATGAGTTTTAAACTCTTGTCGCCTAAAGGAATATTTATTAATATGTTCTTTATGCTTGTAACGATGCATATAAACTGCATGTTTGGTTTACTTAGTACAGGGACGTCCAACAAGGCGTGAACTTTGTAGTACTTGGATATTATGGATGGTGGAGGGGAGGATAACCATCTGAATGTTTTAAAAAGTGTCCGTCGAAAGGTGTAACTTAAGGTGGCGCCACAATAGCCAGAGGAGATTTTTTTAACCAATGAGCATGAATTATAAGAGTGAGATACAAAATGAAAAAGGACAGATAGATACAAAATAAAAAAGGAAAGAAATACCAAAATCTCTCCACTGGCTACTGTGGCGCCATCCCAATTTGCTACATTCCGATTGCCACTTTTTCAACTTGTCCGCCATAAAAGATGGTTATCCTCCCCTCCACAATCCATACTAGATATCAATAAAAAGTGTATCAGACTTCACAGAGTCCATGCTAGATGGAGATTGTTATTTTGTATTGAAAACTAATATGTTCGTAACCGGAAAATATTTTTCTTTTTCATATTCAACCAGATGTCCCGAAGAATCTATTGAGTAGTCCGTTACTTTGTGACAATACATTTTTACGTAGAATGTAATAAAAACACAAATTTTACTTTGTTATTTTGTCACATATTTTATATTGCTTTTTGCGTTACTGCAGTTTCGACATACTATGTCATTTTCAAACGACTTTTTAAAAGTGAATGAATTACAAAAAAGTGCATAAATTTATACCTTATAACGTAAATATAAGTCAAGTCATCAAATACTCATCCTCTATTTATGAGCGGCCAAGTTTTACAGAGCAAAGACACCTTCAATCTTGTGGGCGTCATATTTGAAAGTAACCTTAACTGGCATAAACACATTGTATCTATAGCCACGGCAGCTTCAAAAAACTTGGATTTCTCTTTCGAGCCAAAGAGTATTTTTCCCCTTCTAATTTATACACTCTATATGTGTCCCAAATACGATCTTCCCAACAGAGAAACTCCTGGTGCCGTGCGTATGCATCCCTATACCCCCCTTCCCACTTTGTTCGTTCTTTTATCCCTAGAGTTTCTAGATTGCGGAACCTGCTGCCAGCGGAGGTCTTTCCTTCCCCCAAATCTTCAAGTTTTTAAGTCCCGTGTTAACAAACTTCCTCTTACCCTGCTTAAGTCACCCACGGTACGTTAGTATGTAAGCTTTCAGCCTTCGTGGATTGTCCAAAGAAAAAAAAATAGAACAATTAGTCTTATTATACTCGCTTGGCAATATTTTAACGTGCTTATTTACAATAATAAAATTAAAATATAAAATAATATAATTAATTGTCATTTTATTGATATTTTCCAGTCGTTGTTAAATGCACTTTCATTTTAATGGATTATTATTTATAATTTATACACATATCCGTAATTAACTTGCAATTTTTTAATTTTGTCAAAGTAAATTATAGCTTGGCTTAAATAAATTTATATACAAAGTGTCCGTTGAAGGACGCTGTAAAATATTGCCACATATTTCTAAAGGTAAATTATTCTGATAATATATCACTAGGTTTTTATACAGACTCTAGGAAATAAAGAGTAAAAGAGGAAAGCTTGGGGCTTCTTCAGAAGCACTATAAAAGGATATACAGGGTGATTCAAAAATCGCGAAACTTAAGGGGTGATTCTACGTGACAAAATAAGGGTAGAGACTCATATATATATTTTTAAATGTCATTCGTTTTTGAGTTACAAGCCGTCAAAGTTCAATTTTTATTTTGGTTTTTTCGCCATATTACATTTATTTTTTAACCAATCCAGTTGATATTTGGCACACAAATCGAGCTTTGCAAATTCTAAAATTTTAAGACAAAAGTAGTTTTTTAAATACCGCCAGAGGGCACTTTAACGGTTAAGTTACTGGACAACCTGTATGTATGTAGGTAATTTGATTGAAATTGATGAAAATTTTGATGTCTATTGGTACCTAAACGGTTAGGTTTATCGACTTTAATAAAGAGTACCTTATTTTTTAAGTTTTTGATTGTCTATAACATGGCGCCCCCAGCTTTGCGATATCTGTGGAAATAAAAAAGTTATGATGTAAATAAATTTTAAGGCTGCCCTCTGTTGGTATTTAAAAAAGTACTTTTGTCTTAAAATTTTAGAATCTGCAAAGCTCGATTTTTGTGTCAAATATCAACTGGATTGGTTAAAAAATAAATGCAATATGGCGAAAAAACCAAAATAAAAATTGAACTTTGACGGCTTGTAACTCGAAAATGAACGACATTTTGAAAAAAATTGTATGAAGCTCTACCCTTATTTTGTCAAGTAGAATCACCCCCTTAAGTTTCGTGATCGATTTTTGAATCACCCTGTAGAGAAGTATTACTTTGTTTTTTTATAAAGAACTGCAAGGCAATAACCGCTACATTTTTAAATAAATGCAGTCTATAAGTGTGCTCCTTTTTCTCTGTTGAGAGCTGCAAGGGAAAAATTATACTGAAGTATCTTATCCAGAAAGGTAATGGGCAAGATAAGGAAGCTTTTTTTCTTTGGATAATCCACGAAGGCTTAAAGCCTAAATACTAACGTACCGTGTATGTCTTAAGCAAGGTTTGTTAACAAAAAACTGAAACACTTGAAGATTTGGAAGAGAAGGGAAAACCTCCGCGGATAGCAGGTTCCAGAAACTATAGGGAAAAAGGACAAACGAAAGGAGAAGTTCGGGCCTGTATAGTTGCACCGTATAGGGATGCATAAGTGTGGCACTACAAGTTTTCTGTGGAAAACTGCAAGTAAAGGAATTATACTGGACAATTCTTCAGAGCAGAAACCGTAGAAGTTCTTATAAACAGCGATAGATCCGTTACAGCCCGACGATGAACGAGAATGCATCATTAACAGCTCATCTTTGAATGGATTCAAGAATGCTTAGGTTTCAGGGGGCGCCATTTCCCAAATATGAGAACAATATTCTAGAGAGGGATATATTTGGAATACATGCAAAGTGTATAAATTAGAAGGGAAAAAATACTTTTTCGTTCAAAAGAAGGTCGTTGCTGTAAATAAGAAACAAAGTTGGTGTCAGTACTGAGCCTTGAGGCACTCCAGCATTAATTTGGTGATAGCTTGAAAGGTGTCTATCCACAATAACCAATATACCATGATTGGTAAGAAAACTGGATAGCCAACAGACTTTAGTTGGAAGACCGTAGGAGGGAAGTTTTTTGAAAAGCGCATCATGCCAGACGTGGCCAAAAACTTTGAATATATATCAAGTACAACAATCTGGGATCAACCTAGAAATTAAGACTTGTCGAAATTATGTGATACGAAGGAAAGAAGATACGTTGTAGATCTCTTGTGACGAAACCCATACTTCCTGTCAAGGAAAAATTAAGTAATTTTCCGAATTTGCGAGTTCATAAATTTCTCAATATTTTTTTAACAACTTAGAAAGGTAAAAAGGATAAATTTTAGATCCTTCCTTGGAGATAAGTTGATTATGTGCACATTTCCTTTTCTTCCTTGTATAAGAGCTTCGAAAAATGACTGCTGTATTTGGTTTTTGGCATTGCTGTTTACTTATTTTATTATCAGGAATGTTTGAATTAACAGAAATAAATAAGGCACGCGTACCCAGTCAATCAATCTTCTAAAATAGTCCCTGCATTCATACACAATGCAAAAATAGAAACCAGCCATAAATTAATTTCAATTAACTTTTCCTACCTTAGAAGTGAACTTAATGGCACTATTATTTATTTATAATGCTTTTAAATTGCATTTAATTGACGCGCCTAAAAAGAATCGACAGTCACCGATTAATTTAGTAGCCGATTCATTGATCTGATACGCCGATCAATGGTATTGGTTAGCGCGATTGATTTGCGAATCGATTATTGGTTACTGGTTATATCATAAGTTCGATGGGTAAAAGTGTGATTTTGTATTACAGAAGCTGTAATTTTCAATAGATAATTTTGTTTTAATGTTGGAGATCAAAAAGCTGATAATCCTAATGTTTAGGAATATAAGGAAAGTTAATTTTGAAAAGAATAGAAGGAAGAGACGTCTCCAAATGCAGTGGTGGTCCTTACTTTAATCCTCTTTTATAAAAAATTATAACGAACTTTATATCTTAACTGCAAATAAACCTCGATTTAGTGATTTGTTTAAATTAAAGTACTTTTATAATTTGGTTTTTGCATTTTCTTTCCTTGTATTCACGCACATACTAGTTTATTTATAGCTTAAATTCCACGTTACTATCGTTTATTATTTAGTTAGATTTTGACCTTAAGCCTTGCTGCCAATACCGCGTTTCACATGTTCGAAAATGTGCCTTGAAATAATGGTGAAAATGAAATAAAATATGTTCCAATATATTAACAGCGTTTATAACAGTCAATTGTATAAATTTAAAAGCAGATAGGCATAGTTACACATTTCTAAATTCAGTTCCATGATATTGAGAAACTTAAAAAAAGTCACACAATTATTGAAAAAAATCAACTTGGCCTATACTTTTTAGTCCCAGGACCAGTAATCAAATGAACTTTATGATAAGAACTCTTATAAAAGCTATTAGTGGGTTTCTTTTAACGAGCCTATCATAAATATTCATACCGCCATTAATGGAAGCGGAGCTTTAACCTAGCCTGTCAATGTCAAATGTCGGGTGTCGGACTGGGGAAATGAGTCACTATTTTTACCACAATTTTTACATGCAGTTTTTAAACATTGTTCCAAAAATCGTAAGTGCTGAAGTCATGAAACACGCCTAGTTCGATACCCAAAACATGTGTTTAAGCCTTATGGTTTCATGTTCGTTTTAAAAAAATGTGCTCTAGAACTTGCACCAATCTTAACTCAGCTCTTTCGAATTTCTTACGACACAGGTATCTTTCCGGAGAGCTGGAAAACTGCACGTGTTCAACCTATTCCCAAGGAATCTAAATCTCTTCCATCTAATTACAGACCAATTCCAAGTCTCTCAGTTCTTTGTAAAGTAATGGAAAAATTAATTAATTCACAAATTCTTAAGTATTTAGAAAAACACAAAATTTGGCATGACAGGCAGTATGGATTTCGCCACAAAAGATCTACAGCAGATCTTCTTTCCTTCGTATCACACTGCTGGAATAAGTCTCTTGAGTTTCTAGGTGAGTCCCAGATCGTTGCTCTTGATATATCCAAAGCTTTTGACCAGGTCTGGCATGCCGCACTTCTTAATAAACTTCCCTCCTATGGTCTTTCAACTAAACTCTGTACTTGGCTGTCTAGTTATCTATCTGATCGACGTATATCAGTTATTGTGGACGGCCATTCTTCAAGCTTTCACCAAGTAAATGCTGGAGTCCCTCAGGGCTCAGTTCTGGCACCAACATTGTTTCTTCTTCACATCAACGACCTTCTCTCGTCCACAACTAATTCCATTCATAGTTTCGCCGACAATAGTACCCTTTACTCCAGATTTCAGGTTCCTTAACCCATCACTAAACGGTCGCCCAAAATTTTGACTGGCTGGGTTAAAGCGCCACTTCCATATATGGCGGTATGAATATTCGTGGTAGACTCGTCAAAAAGACCTCCCCAAAAGGTTTTAAAAGTGTTCTCATCATGAAGTCTATTTCATTAGTAGCTAAGGGACTATTTCAAAATGGTAGTTTCGGTCGTGCTGATCAAAAGCTCAATGGGCTTACAATTCGGTTATGAATAGTTTCCGAGATATCAGGTTTTATAGAGATTTTTACACTTTGAGGCCATTACGACCGAATAAAAAAACAATAAAATCAGAAAGTGTTTTTTCTCTTTCTCGCAAAGTAAAAAAGTAAAAGTACCAATTGTATTCTGGATGTTGTCACATCTCAAAAATATGTGTGGTAAATTATTTTTATCAAACAAAAAGATAATTTTGACATTCTATAAGTGTGACATTTTTTTAAGAGAAATAAAAAACGTAATACACCAAAACACTGAGACAATGTACCTCAAATAAATAGTACATCGAGCATTATTAGGAAAACAAGTCTACGTTATGTGAAAATATTATCTTTCTATAATAATAATAAGTACCATTTTTTCAACGCCTGAATGTTTTTGGAAGGGTGTTGAAATGTATAAACAATCTTTTACCAAAAATTGTGTGTAAATTACTTACAAATTATTTTCTCTGATTTGAGTTGCATATCTAATAGGGAACATACCTGTAAAAAAGAGAAAAACATTAGAATCATATTTTCGGTGTATAATTCTTTAAGGGAGGGGTAGGGTATAAAACGTTTTTTAGCATTTTTTACTTAATTTTCCGACTGAAGAATACTTCAGAT
The DNA here is from genome assembly GCA_014170235.1 of Listronotus bonariensis. NCBI lineage: Eukaryota > Metazoa > Arthropoda > Insecta > Coleoptera > Curculionidae > Listronotus > Listronotus bonariensis. The sequence continues at coordinate 36,938 of JACEGR010000865.1, read as the reverse complement.
ATATTGTGTAAATTGTGATAAAATGGAACAAATATAACAAAGATACAGTGATTTAAGTATCCACGCCTTGTCCATGACTCTTATGAATCTTTTACTTCCATTTTTTTAGTGTTTTTACTTCAAAGTGTTTTAAAAAACTAAATAAGTAATAATTAGTTTACACTTGAAAACGGACAGAAATAGGACTGCCCGAAACGTTGTGTAAATAGTTAAAATAAAGATAATGGAAGTCGTCCGAAATTCTTGTAGTTTTCTTCATGAAAAATCATTGTCTACCACATTTAAAACAAGCTAAATGTATTTATCTCAAACCGCTTAAGCAAAAGCTTTTGTTTCTGTTTTATTCATATGACACAATGATTATTCACCAAGTTGCTTCCTTTTAATTTCTGTTAACCTCACTTATAGTATCCTTTGGAGCAACAAGAAAGGATTATAACAAATCTTGTCTTTTATAAATAATTTTAGTTTAATTATTACCTTATTTAAATAATAAATAAATAACCAGCACCGCCAATGAAGGAGAAAGTAATCAATTTTCACAGTTCATCGAAAAGTAACACAGAAACGATGAAGTAAGAGTTGCACAATAATTTTATAATGACCCCACTTTTCTCGCTTACAAACGTGGACGACAAAGTAGGTAGAAAAAATAAATATCTTTAATTTCAGGTCTCCGGTGTTGGTTTTTTTTAGCAAACATTGGCTAATTGTGTGAAAAAGTTGTTTCGGACAATGATGACAAAATGGTTTCCGGTTTTTGTTATTTTCTCTTTTAAAGGTCAAGTGTGAGGAGTGTATACATAAAAGTTTTAGTTAAGTATGTTAAAAAAATACGGTTTATATAAAAAAATGTACTACCCAGGGTGTGCTGTTTGATTTGGGCACCCAAAGATACAAAATTAAATACTTAGAGAAAGGTGGACTAAAAGATTATCGGCATAACTGTAAAGACATATATTTGTCATTATTTTAAAAGGGGCATGTCAGGTTACAAATATATTAAGAAAAATATATTACTTATTTTTTTTTTCGCCATAAACAGGAAAAAGTTAACGAGATTTGGACAGGTTCTCCCAAGAAAAATGTATCCTGTCACGTTTTGGGTCTTTGTTTTTGCTCTTAAAAACTATTTTGACGATGAAAATTAATTCCGGTTTGAGAAATGGTGCCTTTTACGTTCCCATAAATTTCAGGTGAGTTTGGTGGATGGGGAGGGGGTTGAAGCAAATTTTACCAGGGGGAGGGGGTCCAAAATTAGAAAAAACGCCTCACCTAATTTATGCACGTTCCCTTAGATAATCGATACTATTATGCCGATTTTTACTTTGTTTCTGAAGAGGAAAAGGTAACATCAAAATTAAACTTATTTAAATTTAATAATAAAAATGATCCCATATGATGGAAACTTTTCGAAAAAGACGCACTTCTATGACAATACGCGAAAACCATTTATCGTACCACAAAAAAAATAAGAGATACATTTTTCCAAAAGTGAATAGAAATATAAAAATAATTTTTATTTTGAGAAAAAGCAGTGGCGTACTATATTTTTCTGTAAAAATATTAAGTTTAAACCTCTAATGTCACTGATACAAATAAAATAAAAAATCTCAGAAAATGCCGCTTATAGTGGTTGTGTAGTAAATATTATTAAAATATTTAGAGTGACATCACAGAATTACACTTTTTTGTCTTAACCACTCTGTATCTCAAAAGTTAAGTCGTTTTAAGATCCAAGGATTCACACCCTTAAGACTAAGCATATGCTAAAATATCCTGTATACATGGTTTCTGCTCTGAAGAACTGTCCAGTATAATTCCTCCACTTCTGGTTCCCAACAGAGAAACTCGCGGTGCCGCACGTATGCATCCCTATACGGTTCAACTGGACAGGCCCCGAACTTCCTACTTTGTTCGTTCTTTTATTCCTAGAGTTTCTAGAATGTGGAACTAGCTGCCAACGGAGATCTTTTCTTTCCTCCAAATCTTCAAGTATTTAAGTCCCGTGTTAACAAACTCCCTTTTGCCTCGCTTAAGACACCCACGGTACGTTAGTATTTAGGCTTTTACCTTTGTGGATTGACCAAAGGTAAAAAAACTTGATGAATGAGGCATTTAACTCTTGGATTTTTTTATTAATTTTTGATGCATCCTCGTATATTAGGGGGCGTCCATAAATTACGTGAGGTGTTTTTTCCATATTTTGGACCCCCTCCCCCTTGGTGAGATTAGGTGAGATTTTCTTTAACCCCTCCCCCTATCTAATCTCACGTGAGATTTATGATGGGAATACAAAACTCTCAATTTCTTGAACCGAAATTGATTTTGTTCGTAAAAAATTTTTGGAAGAGTTAAAAAAAGGTCCTCCATCCAAAAAAGCAACAATACATACATCACATTTTCCTGGGGGAGGCTACCTACACAAAAATTACGTGAGATTTTGACAGACCCCCCTTCCCCCATCGTGAGATTTGGTAAGATTTTGCTCAACCCCCTCCCCCTAAAATGTCTCACGTAATTTATGGACGCCCCCTTAGGACAACTGCAATAACTGCATTTCTGTAGCATAGAAACGAACCGAAGAACCAGCGACACATGTTGGTTCACATGCACTCTCACGCTGGCCTACTGAACCAGTCTCTGGTGAAAACGAAAGTCTTTCCTGATATTCGCACTCTTCCTGGTTCGTGCAGTGGTTTTTGCTTGGTTCTTGTCTGCACGAACCATACGGGGTACTTTTGCAAAGTTCGTGGCGGTGCTTGATATAATGTGAATGGTTATAAAATAAAGAAAGAATAGATATCTATTTTATTTTATATTAAAAGTCAGAGGAAATAAAGACGATTGCCTAGTTTTGGCCAAGAACAAAATTATTGATGCAAAATATAGCTTTGCACCTATGATAATAACACTTTTAAAACCTTTTAAGGGGGTTCCTTTTGGCGAGTCCACCACAAATATTCATACCGCCATATACGGAAGCGGCGCTTTCACCTAGCCTGTCAATGTCAAATGTTTCGGGTGTCGGACTGGGCGAACGCGTCACTAGTACGTCGTAAGGGTACAGAAACCCGACCAATCTGATACCCAAAACTTGGCAATGGGCCTTATGCTTTCGTATTTGTAACACACGATTTTCGGCACAATGTTTAGAATTTGTATGTAAAACATTGTGGTCAACTTGTCTGACAAAAAAGTGACGCGTTCGCCCAGACCGACATCCAAAACATTTGACATAGACAGGCTGGGTTAAAGCGCCGCTTCCTTATATGGCGGTATAAATATTCGTGATAGACTCGTCATAAGGGAACCCCGTAAATAAGTTTTAAAACTATTATTATCATGAAGTGAATTTCACTACTGGCTCAGGGAACTATTATTGGGGATTAAACATGTAAGTGATACTTTTGTTCACATTTGTCATAGTAGAAGGGCTAGAAAAGTTAATATACATTCAAATCAAAAAACACAAAATACTTAAGAAAATGAACAAAAAAAACGTTCCAAACAGCTAATAAAATGACATAAAAATAACAATAACAAAATTGTTTTTGAAATGACATATGACAAATAACCTCTTATTTCTACGCATGTGCGCACGCGAATATTCGCCAGAAATTAAAATGATCTCAAGTTTCCCGCCCACTAGATTTTAAATTTTGCGAATTCGCAACATCTTTAAACTATCAACATTTTGAATTACCCGCCTTTAATTTTATGTGAAATTGACCAATGAGAATGAAATTCGCGTTTCGCAATTCGCTTTTCGCGTCTGTATGAACTAGATTTAAGAATGTCGCATTGCCAAAAGTATTTTACCGAAGTCTCTCTTAATAAGTATTCTCTTGAACACAAAATAACATGATCTTTTTGCAAGGTTCTCCAGGAAATAAATGGTTTTTGCCTAAAGACATGTTGTGCTAACAAACTGGTTTTTGGGTCCAAATATAAATCTTAGGGAGATTTAGCAATGTAAAAGATATATTGCTTTTTGAAAAAATATCTTGCAATACATAATACTACGCTACTTATAAGAGCCATATCAGTGGCGGCTCGTGACCTCTAAAGTTGGTGAATCACATTTAATAAATTCATGCCCCCCCCGCTGGTTTTTGGTCATTTTCATTCCACCTTGAAAAAGGTGTTTCCAGCAAAACACACACTGGGTCATAAATTGGAAACGAATCCATTATAATCTATACTGTTATTAATAATAATAAAATAATAATATTTAGCCGCGAAAAATCCACGCGCGTCGTCCCTATTTTTTGATTTTTCACGTTCTAAAGCGCCTTACTACTAAACTGAATCACAATGAATCGCGGTGCACTGGTTCGCATTTCAGTCTTAACCATACGTGTCGTTTCCATGGCAACCGCCGTAAACAAGCGGCCTGCAGCAGCGAAATTGAGAATCGTTTTCTACACTTCTGGGATGTGCTTCTATTCTCGGTCGTCGGCGCGCGGCGTTGTCGAGCACCTGTTAGTAGCGTCTAGCGTCGCTCGTCTCTGGTCGCTCTCTTTATCGGAATATCGGCGGCGCGCGGCTCAAGTGATTGGATTGGAATAAATTGATGAAACTTAAAATGTCGTAATTTGATTATTTGATATTTAATTCTAACCGAGGGAAAATAAAACTTTTTTCTTTTTAAGTAAAAGTAAATTGAAGACATTGTAGAAATATGTAAGTATTATACGAGAATTTTAGGTGAATCAGTGCTTCACTTGATTCATATGACCAGCCGCCACTGAGCCATATAAGAGAGAAATAAGAAAAAGTATCTACAAGTTAGTTGGGCGGATACCCAAAGCTGAAATCTGTCGAATATTCCAGAATGAAAACATTTCACGCAGAACCATTTATAGAACAATAGCGGAGTGCGAGCAGGGAATACCATGTCTGAATCTCCCAAAAGTGGAAGACCACGTGCATTTACCGCACAGAGGTCAGAGAATTGGTGAGAAGAGCAAAAACCAGATTGGAATGTCAACGAGGAGACTGGCTAAGCAATACAGATCTTCTAAGAGTACGATATCGTTGGAATTGAGGAGGAATGGTCTTAAATATCGAAAGAGACGTAAGTGCCCCAAATACTCTCAAGCGCAGCTTCTTCGTATACCAAGATGTTGTCGTCAACTGAGGCGGGTACATTTTGCCAATGAAAAAATCATTATTTTAGATGACGAAAAGTATTTCACTTTGAGTAATTCTGAAATGAAGGGAAACGATGGATTTTATACGGACAACGTAGAGGAATGTCCTGACAATGTTAGATACAAACATAAAGCGAAATTTGCAGATAAAATCCTTGTCTGGTGCGCAATTTCTAACAGGGGTGTATCCCGACCTTTTGTGGGTAGAGTGAGGGGTGAAGCTTTGAATAGTCAGAGCTATATTGATAACTGCCTTTCCAAGTTGCTTCAGTTTGTCCGCGAACATCATGCTAATGACGATACCATGTTTTGGCCAGACCTAGCATCATGCCATTACTCAAGAGATACTTACCCAAAACTGGCTTCGACAACACCACATACCTTTTGTTCCCAAAAACGATAATCCTCCAAACTTGCCGCAGGCTCGCCAAATAGAGGATGAGAAGCACAAGATGAGGAACAATTAAGACGGCGAATTTACGAGAAATTAAGAGAAATTGAACTGAATTCCGTCCAGGACCTCATGAGAGACATTCGAAGAAATTTGCGCCTGGTAGAGCAGAATGGGCCACTCCACATAATTCGATAGTATAGTTTAGTTAAGTATTGAGTTGTAATTTATGATAACTAGTTAGTGTTTAAATTAATTTCTTCATTAAAAAAAAAACGATAAATATTGTGTGCCAAAACTTTTAGGACATACGTTATGTATTACAAAGAACAACCCGTTTAATTTTTGTATTAGAGGGAGATTTTGGAAAAACAACTTCTTTATAAGTTTTAATTTGCTAAAAGATTAATTAATTTGATAATTACTTTATAAAACTCCATAATTATATACTGGACAAAGAATAGTCTACGCTTTATGGTAGTTTTGGTTAGTTCTGGTTTTTAGGTTTTTTTGGGTACCATGGCACGAACTTTGTGGCTTTTTTTAAACAGGTCACTTCGAAATTCATGTCAGAGTACTTAAAAAACAATCAAACATCGAAATATTATTTATTTACGAAGATAGAGGTTACTGTTTCAGTTCTACTCTAATCGATAAAAAAGTCATCAAAATTAACAGATTCATAAATTTAAATGTGTACTGATCGTTTTATTTTATCTTTAAGCCAAACAAAATCATCTATTTTAAGTCTATCCGAAACCTAAACATCTCATCTTCGTTCAGGGACAACCACTTTTTCTACACGTCAACTTTTATTCGCCGCGATAGTCAATTGTTGAACGTTTCCACGTAAAAATCAAGTAGGTGGGATTTACGACCAAACCAGAAACCAATTTGCCGGGTTGCTAAATTGGTGTGTGTATAAAAACAACACACGGTAGAAAAAAGAAGAAGAAATTCGAAACCTATTTTGTATGCGGAAGAAGTCAAGCTATGTAATATGCATGAAAGCATTCCATGGTGTTTTTAGACGAACATAAAAACCCATCGGGCAGCAAATTTGTATTTATTACTTTAAAAATTGCAAACCGGTCTTCAGAAAATAATGTTAAAAGGATAAATGTTAGTAAATACTACCAGTTTAAAAAACCGATGGAGATTTATAGGTGATATTTTTTCTACATACCATCATGACGAACACTGTTTAAATAATTTTTTAATACACATTAATACACAAGAACCAACTATTAGGTTTCCAAAAATAAACCAATATACAGGGTGTTGCATTTAAATAAACACAATTATTTTATTCAACAACTCTTGTTCGCGGGTTCGATTCTAAACCGGTTCTGGGACTATTCGCATGCGCAGTGAAAAAGCAGCGTTCGCGGTTAGTAAAATCCTGAATTTTTAGTTACAGTTCTGTGTTCGCGGGTTACAATGGAATCAGTTCGTTACCGGTTCGTAACCTGATTATCAGTCCTGGGATTTTTGTTGGAACTTAAAGTTCAGTTCGGAATTTCATGCGCATTGTCGACATGGTCATCTGTTTTCTGTTTTTGTGGTACAGAAATAAACCGTTGTATTACAGTTTATTTGTTTCTGCCATTTTTATGCGGGTTAATATACCTGTTGAATATTTTTTTTTATATTTTTGTGATTCTGAGCGTATATAAACAAAGGATTTTTAATTGTATTCCGTATGAATGTATGTATGCAATAAAATAAATAAAGATTTAATTAAAAAATATAGAAGATATTACAAGATTTTACCATTTCTTGTTGTTTGAATTTTATCTTTAGTTAAATACACATACTTATGTTAAAAACGAGAGGAGGCAGGGAATCCCTCGTCTTCCGCCGAGAGACCTCGAGTGGCTTTCGACAGTATACCAATTTACCTTTTTGTTTAAATTTAATTTTTTTTTGTGTAGTATCCAATTTAACCATGAAAAATCGTAACCAAAAGGCTAGGTTAAAATACATCCTCAGCTGTATAGAAAATCGTTCGCGGTAAATAAAAATTCCGAACTAATAAATAACTAGACATGCGCTTTAAAAAATTCTAAACCAGGTCGGTTCTGGTTCAGAATCAGTTCATATACTAGACCCGCGAACAAACCTAATATTTTGCATCTGACTTACGGTCTACAAATTTTAAACAAAAGTAGATGCCCAAAATATTAATTATTGATTTTTTCCTATAAAAACTAGATGATAATAAAAGAAATTATTACAAAATATATTTCTAGACCACAAGCAGTTATTATTTAACTTCAAAATTTTAGTTTTACGAATTTATGTTATTTAATTTAACAAGCGTTGATGCGTCAGTCAGCTACATTATCAATCTGCTTTTAGACGATTAAATTTTAATTTTGTTTACATTACAATGTGCAAGGACAAACTACTGAATGAAATTTTTCATTAATTCATTTACACATCAGTGGGTCTACCGTTAACACACACATGGTGTGACGAATATTAGAAATAGAATAAAGTTCGAAACAGTTCCTGCTAAAATTTATATTTTACTGCAAACTACTGCTGGGTTGGTTAGGAAAAAGAAGGTACGTGTCACAACCAACTTAAACCCCTTTGACTTTTTATTTGTTATCGGTGGGAATGAGTAAATACAAGAAGTCTTTGCTAGTTTGGGAACTTCTTGTTTGGACACCTAATAAAATTTTACCTGACCTGTCCCTTGTTTCCTGGTTTGGTTACCTCGATAAAAATGCATAATTATTTCTTTTAGTTTGGGACTTTATTTTTATTATCTAACCTAACCTATTTTAACCAGGCTCTTTCGAATTTCTTATGACACGAGTATTTTTCCAGACAGCTGGAGAGCTGCACGTGTCCAGCGTATCCCCTAGAAAGGATCTAAATCTCTTCCATCTAACTATAGACCCATTTCACTCCTCTCAATGCTTTGTAAAGTAATGGAAAAATCCATTAACTCGCAAATTCTTAGGTATTTAGAAAAACATAAAATTTTACATGACAGGCAATACGGATATCGTCACAAGAGATCTACAGCAGATCTTCTTTCCTTCGTTTCACACAACTGGAACAAGTATCTTGAGTTTCTAGGTGAGTCCCAGATCGTTGCCCTTGATTTATCTAAAGCTTTCGACCAAGTCTGGCATGACGCACTTCTTAATAAACTTCCCTCCTATGGTCTTTCAACTAAACTCTGTACTTGGCTCTCCAGTTATCTTTCTAATCGACGTATATCAGTCATTGTTGATGGCCAGTCTTCAAGTTTTCACGAAATTAATGCTGGAGTGCCTCAGGGTTCAGTACTAGCACCAACTTTGTTTCTTTTTCACATCAACGACCTTCTTTCTTCCACAACCAATACCATTTATAGTTATGCTGACGATAGTATTCTTCACTCCACTTTTCAGGTTCCTAAGCCAATCTCTCAACCCGACTTGGAAGGCAAACGCAGGGCGATGCAGATATCTCTTTCACAGGATCTCAATTTGATATTGGATTGGGGCGCCAAAAATATCATTCAATTTAATGCATCCAAAACACAATCATGTTCTTTGTCGCGAAAAAATCATCAAACACTCACCTTTGCTTATAAGTGGCCAGGTTTTGCAGAGCGGGGACACATTTAACCTTGTGGGCGTCACATTTGAAAATAACCTCAACTGGCATAAACACATTGTATCTATAGCCACCGCGGCGTCAAAAAGATTTCTTTTCCGAGCCAAAAGTATTTTTCCCCTTCCAATTTATACACTTTGAATGTGTACCAAATTCGATCCTCTCTGGAATATTGTTTTCATGTCTGGGGAATGGCATCCCCTACAACCTCAGCATTCTTGATGCCATTCAAAGAAGGGCTGTTCGTCTTAATAATGATCCTTTACTTACTCAAAGACTTCATTCTCTTGCCCATCGTTGAGTTGTGGGAGATCTATCGCTCTTCTATAGATACTTTTACGGCTTCTGCTCCGACGAATTATCCAATATAGTCCCTCCTCTTGCAGTTCCCAACAGAGAAACTCGTGGTGCCGCACGTATGCATCCCTATACGGTCCAATTGGACAGGCCCCGAACTTCCCATTTCGTTCGTTCTTTTATACCTAGAGTTTCTAGACTGTGGAACCTACTGCCAGCGGAGGTCTTTCCTTCCCCTCCAAATCTTCAAGTTTTTAAGTCCCGTGTTAACAAACTTCCTCTTACCCTGCTTAAGACCCCCAAGGTACGTTAGTATTTAGGCTTTCAGCCTTCGTGGATTGTCCAAAGATAAAAAAATATATATTTTCTGTGCTTTTTAAATCAAAAATAGCACAGAAGTGTGGAAAATATTATATAAAACTCTGAACTAATGTCTTTTTACCCCTTGAAGAGCAGTAGTCTTATCAAGACAGAAAAGAGACTCTTTGTCCCGAGATAAAAAATTTAGGCTTTAGTCTCTTGGTGTATAATATAATATTTAGGATTGTCCAGCTTATTAAAAAGGCAGTTTTAATATAATTTGAAGAAAAAAACGATTTAGCATAGAGTTAAGACAAATCCTAAGATAACCATAGGGTGGATCAATTTTTGAATTTTTTATTATATTGTTTTAATCTTGTCTTTTCTTTAAGGCCAGATCAAGCATTGGCGCAACTAGCTTTTTTTTATCTTTGGACAAACCACGAAGGCTTAAAGCCTAAATACTAACGTACCGTGGGTGTCTTAAGCGAGGTAAGAGGGAGTTTGTTGACACGGGACTTAAATACTTGAAGATATGGGGGAAGGAAAGACCTCCGCGGGCGGCAGTTTCCACAATCTAGAAACTCTAGGGATAAAAGAACGAACAAAGTGGGAAGTTCGGGGCCCGTCCAATTGGACTGTATAGGGATGCATACGCGCGGATCCACGAGTTTCTCTGTTGGGAACCGTGAGTGGAGGAACTATACTGGACAATTCTTTAGAGCAGACGCCATGGAATACCTATAAAAAGCGATAAATCCTCCACAGCTCGACGATGGGCAAGAGAGGGAAGCCTTTCTGTAAGTGAAGAATCATTAATGAGAGGAATAGCTCTTCTTTGAATAGAATCAAGAATGCTTAGGGTTGTGGGGGACGCCATGCCCCAGATATGGGAACAATAATCCAAGGGAGGTCGGATTTGGGACACATATAAAGTGTATAAATTAGAAGCGGAAAAATACTTTTTGGCTCGAAAGAGAAATCCAAGCTTTTTGAAGCTGTCGTGGCTATAGATACAATGTGTTTATTCTGGTTTTTTGAAGGGTTTAAGCCCCTTATAGAGTATATTTGCCGAAAAATATACTTTAAATGTTCAATAATTTTGAGAGGGCTAACTGCCATCTCGGGGGCTAAGCTTTTCCAGCCCCCTAATTGTGCCTTTAAGATCAAGACAAGAAATTTCAAGAATCTTAAACTTTCTGGACTTTAATAATTTAAAAGCGGTTATTATAAAGAGATAAATTATGAATGATACCATAATAAAAAGTCTTTAAATTTCTTTAATCAAAACAAAATAAAAATTGTTAAGAAGCTGTCAAAAGATGATTCGACTTGGCATGACCACCCCTAAATAAAATAAATTACTATTTATCTCTGCACAAAAAAATCACAACAAAATTTGGTAATTTTCTAGAAACCTGCGGCAACTTCGATTTTGACGAAATTTGGTAAACAGGGGTTTTTGGGGCGCTGATCACGAATCTGAAAGAATTTTTTGGCGGAAACGTTTCGTTCTTGAGATACTCACCATCAGACTTGAAATTTAAACTAATCCTATTTTTACGTATTTTACATTATTTTTGCATTAAATTGCATAGCTATACTTTGACTTATTTTAATCCCAGTGTGCCATGAAGCCCTATGTGTATGTATGGTTGCCGCATTATGAAAGAAACGCAACGCAATTTAATGCAAAAATACTGTAAAAAACGTAGAAAAACGGGGGTTTAAAAGGTGAAAATTAAATATTGTGTGACACTTTAGCCTTAAATCAAGAATTGTGTGCAAAAGAAGGGGAAATATAGTGAAAATAAGCTTGGTTCAAATTTGACTTTGATGATGAATATCTCGAGAACGAAACGTTTCCGCCAAAAAATCTTTCAGATTCGTGATCAGCGCCCCAAAAATCCCCGTATACCAAATTTCGTTAAAATCGGAGTTGCCGCAGGTTTCTAGAAAATTACCCAAAATTTTATTGGTTTTCATTATTCTTGACTTTTTTTGGGTCTCCAGTTGCAGTATCTAAAACGTTAATTTTAAAATTAGACAGAAACAATTGCCAAAATCACTGATATCTGTTGGCACATACAAAAACAAGCTTTTTAATACAAGGCCATTACCAAAAACATCGCAAACAATATTTTTACAATTGAGAAATAATTTTATTTATGAGAACCGAATAATATTTATGTTTAACATCTACATTGAGAAAGTAATACATAATAATTTATAATAAAAAACGTAATTGGCTAGGAAGTTAATGTATAGTAATACTTGGATGGTCTTGTGACTATAATTTTTCAAGTGAAAGTGTATTCCCTTTATAAATAACTAGATACATCTGATTGTTACTTATCTACATATGAATTTACAAGGTAATAAATAATTATAATTTTAATAAAGGTGATTTCGAGACGAAAAACACACTTTTTTTTTTCACTGTCATCGAAGCAGAGTTGGGTCGAATACTAAAATCTTTTATTCAAGTAACAAAAAAATATTTGAACACCAAGATTATTATTAATAAATACCTTTAAAAGACCTAAGTTTACACCCCTAAACCAAAGAATCTCACAAAATTGTCTATAAAACCCTGGTATTGACATTTTGATATTCTAATACTTAAAATCCTGGTATTCTAATACTTTGTCTCCAGGCAAAGTCGGTCTATATAAGGTCACGACATTCGGCCATATTGCTTTGACGTGTTATGACGTCACATCTCCCATTTCTCGGCCATGTTGTTCAGTGCCGGAGATATACAGTTTATTGTATTAGTAGAACAACCGTTTATACAACAGTTTTTAATTATTATTAAGTTGTAAATTCTTTTATTTTAAACAAAAAACATTTGGAATTACATCTTTCAACAAATATAACTACTAAAACAATGCGCAAATTCTGGACGCCACTGGATTGATTATCAGCTTTGATTTTACCCAGTCTTGCCAACTTTTCTCAGTGGAGTGCCCTTTCTTGCGTCCGCGACCTCGAACCGCCTAAAAGTTGAGGATATGTCGCAACCTTATAAATATAACTAACCTGGTCTCCAGGTATTTTTTTAAAATCTTTGGACAAACCACGGAGGCTAAAAGCCTAAATACTAACGTACCGTGGGTGTCTTAAGCGAGGTAAGAGAGAGTTTGTTGACATGGGACTTATAATAAATACTTGAAGATTTTGGGGGAAGGAAAGATCTCCGCGGGCAGCAGGTTCCACATTCTAGAAACTCTAGGGATAAAAGAACGAACAAAGTGGGAAGTTTGGGGCCTGTCCAGTTGGACCGTATAGGGATGCATACGCGCGGCATCTCGAGTTTCTCTGGTTGGAACCGTGAGTGGAGGAACTATTCTGGACAATTTTTCAGAGCCGAAGCCATGAAAGTACCTATAAAAAAGCGATAAATCCCACACAGCTCGACGATGGGCAAGAGAGGGAAGAATTATTAATGAAGAATCGAATATGCAAAACCTATATTCGAATACTATGATTCAAAAACCGTATACAATCTGGAATCTCGAATAATGACCAAAAAGGTATTCTGTCGAATACCGAATACGTAACACACAGGTGTATTCGAATACCAGCCAAATGTATTCTGAATAGTATTCAGATTACCGAGTATTCGAATACTACCAAATCCTGTATAGAAGATGTAAATGAACACAGGCATTGTTTTACGTACATTTGTATTGGCGTGTTTAATATACAGGGTATCCAGTAACTCCACCAACAAGCTTAAAGAAGTGAATGTTCAATGAAAAATTAAGAAAAAGTTATATAAATTTATATGTCTTACTTTTCCAACTGCAGAATGTTAAAGTTTTAAGGAAATAATTATTCTTTTATGATAACTTTTATACCACTAAAGATATTTTATAAACAAATTCAGAAACGTTTGGTATGCACAAAAGAACATTTTTTGACATTGACAATTGACACATTGACATTTGACACACACATTTGACACACACATTGACATTTTGATATTTTTTGAAAAAAATTAAACTCCATTCAATACTTAAAAATGGTACACCACTGCATTTTAATTTTTAATATAAAAATATTTTTTGAATCCCTGTTTGGTTTGAAATAAATTTAATTTTCTAACAGTTTTTATTTTTTGATGATTGGGTATTCAGTAAATAAAAACCAAATTATTTCTTGACATGATTATATCGCTAATTATAAAGGAATCAATATATTCAAAAAAGAATATTAATATTTATTATGACAATTTCAAATATTTTAAAAATGTCAAAAACATCTCTGCTGGGCACACGACATTCGATTAAATAGAGAATTATTGCAAGTTGCCTTATTAAGCTCGAGAATTATTAATACCGGCCTTATTTAAATAGTATACTTGTACCCATAATTCAGAGTTATTGCAATCATGTTGACAGTACCATTACCCCAGTGGCGCATTTACCAAAAGGCTGAGTAGGCTGAAGCCTATGACGGCATTTTTAGGAAGGCGGCAGACGTTCTTTAGGGGGCGGCAGATTATGTCTTATGAATAATTTTGTTGGATTTCGAATTCAATTTTATACCTATAATTAAAAGAAATGGAAGTGAGGACCTTTTTTTTCTGAAGGAAAAAAGGGAGAAGAAAGGGGCGGCGAAAATTAAATAGCCTACGGGCGGCAAACATGTAAGTGCGCCTCTGCATTACCCTAAAAAAAGGGGAAACATTTGTAGTAGTGTTTTTTATTGTTTTGTGTTGTAGGGTTTTGTTTAACACAATTACAGAAATACATTTGAAAAAGTAAGGTTTTTAAGTATTTTTACTTCCACAAACTTTTCGATTTTGTGATCGGCAGCCGTTCGGTTAAACGAACAGTTCCGAAGTTAAAATAAGGCCAAAATAAGGCACGACCTAAAAACGACATAAATAAAGCCAGGCACTATACTTATTAAGGGAGTTCTTATCCTACCATGCATCTGCGCAAGCTCAAATGTCAAAATAAGGCCGGTATTATTAGTGCCTGGCCTTATTTCACAGTGCAATATTTCTCTAATATAAAATTATACTGTCTATACAATCTGTCATACACTAAGTTGTATAGTCTGTGGGCAGTTTTAGAGCATAGTAGGAAAAGTAATAAAAAAGTGATGTCTTAGACTATAAAAAATAAAAGTAAAATCATATCAAGGTCTTTAAAAAATTTACAGACCTTCATAAGCTGGACCATCTTTATTACAAAACTAGAAAGAAGGATAAGGAAAAAAACATGGGAATCTTCAAGTTAATTTATTAGAATTAAGTGAGAAACCTATAATTAAGAACTATTAAATAGTCACACATGTGCGGAGAACTACAATAGTTATAATTCTAAACGATGTTAATAAATTAAGAAAAAAATAAAACACGAATAGTTATTATATCTTTTGATACAAATTACATTAAAAAACTAAAACAAAGTGTAAATGGCTTACATTTATTTTTTATAACTCTTTGATATTTGTTCCACCGGCTGAAATAAACAGAATGTTACAAAATAAATGCGAAACACATAAAGTGAAAAATCAACCTTTACAGATACTGGCAAAAATAAAAACTTTATCAACATTGTTTTTTTTTTAATATATATATATCTATATATATATATATATATATATATATATATATATATATATATATATATATATATATATATATATATATATATATATATATATTAATTTATATTATATATATATTTTGTACCCTTAATGCTTTCTTAATAAAATTTGGCTGAAAAAAATTAAATAGAAAAGAAGTTTTTGTGGCATATATACATAAAGTCAATATCTTCACCTATTACAAAATGGCGATACTTTAAAAAAAAAACTAAATTTATGATATGGAGGGCCACATTTCTGAAACTAATAAAGTAAGATGTACCTAATATGGTATTTTCTTAAAGCGCTCTTAAAGATCTTTTTAATGGTAATTAAATACCGGGTGCTTCATTAAAATATAAGTACTTTTTGTCCTACCCTGTATATTATTGTCAGGATCACCAGTGAAAAGATATTTAATAATAGTTTAAAAAACTAAAAAACACGCTTTTATATGCAACCGAACTAAAAATTAAAAAATAATTTTTCATTAAAAAAATATTTTCACTTCATAGTAAAAAGCGTGGGGTGCATTTTACTATTTTTTCATAACTTTTCCATCATAGATATTGGCAAATATAATAATTATAACATTTAATATATTAAGCACCCCACGCTTTTTACTATGAAGTGAAAATATTTTTTTAATGAAAAATTATTTTTTAATTTTTAGTTCGGTTGCATATAAAAGCGTGTTTTTTAGTTTTTTTAAACTATTAATTATTTTTCATTTTTTAGTTCGTTATATCAATTAATTTTTTAAAAATAAATGCTCCAGTTTATTCACTAAAAAATTTTTTCGCCATTTTGTCAAGATTAGCAAAGTTTTTCAGATTTACTTTCTGAAAATACCCTAATATAAAATTTGAGTAAAATCGATTCAGATCGAACTCTTGAAATGGCCGGTGGTTGGTACCACTGGGACGTACAGGTGACAGATGACACTTGGTGGAAAATAACCAGCCCCTTTTTTATTAGTTCTGTGCCCCTGTATATCAAATTTGGTCAAAATGGGGGTTGCTCCAACTTTCGAAACAATTACCCAATTTGCATAAATAAGACAAATATTTTTAAAATATTACCTTTTTAAACTAAAAAGAAATTTACCATAAATGTTTTTTTCTAAATATGAGTTTACTTTAGTTTACTTACCTTAAGTGATATTTTAATGTAGTTTGCTAATCTCCATTTCCAGTCTTTGTCCTAATCTAACATTCGGTACAAGTAGGTACCTAACACTCAATAAAGGCCTTCTTTTAGAAAGTATAAATGGAAGATGGTATAAAAGTTATATGCAATTACGAACCTTTTTGGTTATAGGTTATGTGATTTAGGAACTATTTTGCTTACGAATGATTATTCTGGCTGCGGAGGACCATGTTAATTATTTATTTGCTTCTTGTATTTCAATTAAAGTGTATACTTTGTTTTTAATAGCTTAGTTAACTGATTTTTTCAACTTTAATTTCACATTAAAGGAATTTTAGGTTATGTTATGACTGAATGACTGTGAATTATGTCAGATGTCAGTTGGTAATACATATTTCTGTTTTATGACCGCCTGTTTTAAAAAACAAGTGAAGGTTATTCGTTCGTTAAAAAAAAACAGATGAAGGTTATACGCTCCCGGAACGAATACGTTCAGCGAACGAATGAGTTCAATTTAGCAGAATTGAGCCCCTGACCCCAACCCGTCGGCAAATGTTGTCAAGTTCGATTATTCAATTGTCTAATCTGGCGCATCCGCCAGAACGTACGATTTTTCACTTTTCCGGTTTTCCTGGAAAATGCTGGAACTTAACGGGATACTGTTTTTAAATTATTGCATCTTCATCGGTCCTTGATACGTGTGCAAAGTTTCAAAGAAATCGAATAGCTGGAAGTTGGTTAAAATTAGGCTCAAAGATTCCGTTACATAGATAGACAGATGGATAGATAGTTACAACCCAAGTTAATAAAAGCGTGTTAAAAAAGCTTTAAGAAAATACCATTTTAAGTACATCTAACTTTATTAGTTTTGACAAAGATATTGGAACATATGGCCATCCAAATCAGAATTTTAGGTAATTTTTAAAGTACCGCCATTTGGTAATAGGTAAAGATATTGACTTTATATTCTACAGTTATAAAGTACTCATCAGAAGCTTTAAAATGATGTGCCACAGGACCCCCTTTCTATTTATTTTTTTCCTAGAATGGCGCCTATCCGCCATCTTGATTGTTGCAACTATCATTTTTACGTCAAAAAGTAGTTTATGTCCTCCCATTAGTCTCAAATCACCCAAATTTTATAAAGAAAAAATTCAAGGTACAAAAGTTAGCAGGGGGGACTATTTATGTCCACACTGTATAATACAAATTTAATGAATGTGTGTAACAGTACACACACAGACAACTAGAATATTTTGGTGAAAATAATTTCTCCGTCCTGACACTTAATGATTAAAATTATTTTGCTCTTATTATTTCAAATGGGTAAGGTAACTGAAAAATACAGAAGACAAAAATGTTTCCAAAAAAAAACAGGCTAAATGATCTGGAACCTTCTTAAACCCAGACAAGACAGAAGATGTCAAGAAATAATCAAGACATGATTTCCTAAAAATAATTTTAAAATGGACAAGAAATTGCCTGACAAGAAAAGATTTCTTGTCTTGGCCACCCCTAGTTGCTACATCCACTATAACCGCCAGATTTAGGTCCCTTTATTTTAAACTTTACTTTATTCATAGTCAATTAATTAAAAAAAACTTCTTTGGAGTAAGAGGAAATAAAGCCTCATGTCAACACTGTATTTTTTGTGTTAGATTCAACTGGTAGCAAAAATGATAATGTATTTAAATTTTTTTGGGTGTATTCTCCATCTTTTCGCACAATAATGGCAAATTGTTGAAACACTCCCGACATTGTCCAGTGTACTAAATACTATAATACATATATATGTTGCTATTTACAATAGATTTTGAAGGTCTCGCCACACCGCGTATCAATGTTCTGACAATATCATTCATTAGAACATTATTTGTAATGATCATACAGGGTGAAAAAACTTAAAACTTTTCTTTGCAATATCTGTTAATTGTAATCAAATTAAAAATGAGATAATTTTTTTTTTCGAAACCTCAAAGGAATACAAAATACACTCCACCCCAAAATTATCGCACCAGCTCGATTTTATTCATAAGCTTCAATACAACGCTGTAATTTAAATGCCTATATCTCTTATAATAATTAAGTTATCAAGACAATTAAAAAAGGCAATGTTACAAAATGGTAAAGCTATAACTTTGGCATAACCGTTGTTATTTACTGTTAACAATACATTCTACAGGGTAATTTAAAGTTGTTGACAAAAATACATAATTTTTGATCGCTCTGTATGATGTGCTGTTGAAAGGCAGTAATCTCATTTGTAAATAAATTAAAACCCTAATCATTTCTGATATTTTTTAATGACAGCTTTCATAACTTCGTTCAAACAGCAAATCATACAGGGTGATTATTAAATTATTCATTTTTTCAAAATTTTAATCACCCTGTAGGGTGTATTGTTAACAGTAAATAACAATGGTTACGACAAAGTTATAGCTTTAACTCTCTTTAACATTTTCTTTTTTAAATGTCTTGGTAGTCTAAGATCCGGCATTAAGAAAATATACCCTCATCTGTTAATTAAATGAAAGAATATTTTCTAGGCAGATTTTAATGTAGTGAATGCAAGTGAACAACATCTTCCAGTATAGGTCTGCTACAATTAATAATAATTAATTAATTAATAGTTAATTTATTTATAATTGTTACCTTTACATGTTAATTGCATAAACCAATGATCAGCGGTGAAATAACTTAGTCGGTTAGGTAGCAGCCCGATTTTATGCAATTAAATATGGTAAACATAATTTTGCTAATAGACAAGGGAATAAAAAATAGAAAAAAATGTTACCCAGTGCGGGATACGAACCCAGAGTGTCGCGAGGCATGCACTGCTAAATGCTGCTACCGAACCAACTAGGCTATTTCACCGCTGATCATCGGTTTATGCAATTAACATGTAAAGGTTACAATTATAAATAAATTAACTATTATATATTAATTATTATTAATTGTAGCAGACCTATACTGGCAGATGTTGTTCACTTGCATTCACTACATTAAAATCTGCCTAGAAAATATTATTTCATTTAATTAACAAATGAGAGTATATTTTCTTAATGCCGGATCTTAGACTATGATAACCTAATTATTAAAAGAGTTATGTGCATTTTAATTAGTATTTTTGTATTGGAGCTTATGAAAGAACTTTGGGCTGGTGCAATAATTTTTGGGGGAGTGTGTTTAAATAAAAAAACTAACTTTAGTTTATGAACAAAATAACGAAGCCAAGGTATGCAAAGGTAACAAATAAAAATACAAAATAATTGTTGTTTAAGGATACAAATAATGAGTCGTTTCCTGCTACTTAGAAGTAATAATTTTTCGCATTCTCCTTTGAATCAGGGAAAAATTATGTTGTTATTGTCTAGTAACATTATTATTGTCATTGTTAGATTGTGGTGCAAAAACATTAAACCTAATAAGCTTGTTTTTTATTAAATTTATTAAAAGAATATTTCTTAAAGATAGTTTATGCTTTCTAGAGGCAATTGGAAAAAAAGTTTCTATATCAACTAAAAATATAAAATCAAGTTATAGTTATTGCTATCAGAAGTATCTTCTAATATTTTAAATACCAAGTACGTAATCCCAAATTATCTCTACAGGGTGATGCCTTTTCGTTTACCTTGCAGGGTATAGCAAAAACTAAAGAGATGGAACAAATCTGATTGCACAATCGCTATTTTGATTTCTAATAGCTTTGTTCGCGAGTCTAGTAATGAACCGATTCTGAACCAGAACCGAACTGGTTTAGAATTGTTTTAAAGCGCATGTCTAGTTATTTATTAGTTCGGAATTTTTATTTACCGCGAACGATTTTCTATACAGCTAAGGATGTATTCTAACCTAGCCTTTTGGTTAGGATTTTTCATGGTTAAATTGGATACTACACAAAAAAAAATAAATTCAAACAAAAAGGTAAATTGTTATACTGTCGAATGCCACTCGAGGTCTCTCGGCGGAAGAGAGAGAGGGATTTCCTGCCTCCTCTCGTTTTTAACATAAGTACCTATGTGTATTTAACTAAAGATAAAATTCAAACAACATGAAATGGTAAAATCTTGTAATATTATCTATATTTTTTAATTAAATCTTTATTTATTTTATTGCATACATACATTCATACGGAATACAATTAAAAATCCTTTGTTTATATACGCTCAGAATCACAAAAATATAAAAAAATATTCAACAGGTATATTTACCCGCATAAAAAGTGACAGAAACAAATAAACTGTAATACAACGGTTTATTTCTGTATCATAAAAACAGAAAACAGCTGACCATGTCGACAATGCGCATGAAATTCCGAACTGAACTTTTAGTTCCAACAAAATCCCAGGACTGCTAATCAGGTTACGAACCGGTAACGAACTGATTTCCTTGTAACCCGCGAACACAGAACTGTTACTAAAAATTCGGGATTTTACTTACCGCGAACGCTGCTTTTTCACTGCGCATGCGAATAGTCCCAGAACCGGTTCAGAATCGCATCCGCGAACAAAGCTATTACAAACTCAGTGGTGAAAGTAAATCATGACAAACTTGATTCGTTTTAAATATACAAAGTGTTTTTAACCTTTGCCAATTTGGCCTGGCGCTTGTAACTCGTTTGATATTAGAGATAGAGAAAAAATTAATAAACCTTAATTTTTTTATTTCTTTTTTTTAAGTTATAACACAAAGTTAGGTTCTTCTTTAATAAAACACCCTTTATATTTTATCAGTAGGTAAAAGCAGTCCTTAAAAGCTGTAAGAAATACTGCATTTGATATATGTTAGAATAATATTGTGTGGTCTATATTAAAATAGTAATCTAAGAACCTTTGTTATTGTTTCCTCTTATTAATTCTGAGTGTATCACGTCTGCCGTATCGGTGATGTCACCGTCGGCGACAACTGAGAGAGTCATTGATAAGCTAATGTCTTTAGGATAAACAAGTTGCCTGAATTTCATTTTCCAAAGCAGTATTTTAAATAAACAACGGTGTTAGCCTGTTATGAAAGATAGACTGTTTTAAAGACGTACGTTGATAAAAATATTGGTTGGCGTGAATATTGTTGGCAGTTAGAGAATCGACCTGATTATCGGCGGTCGACATTTTTGTATTGATTCTTCATATTTTTGTGAAATAAAGTGGTGTTTCAACGAAAATCGGTGTATTATTTAAACATTAGATAACATCAGAAGTGGGATTATACCGGGTGTTCGACCAGCATCGGCCAGTGACATTATTTTTTTTTTTTTGTTTGTGACTATATAGTTGAAAGTGACTATTCTTTAATTGAGAAAATGTCGATGAACGAGGGTCATAATTCGGCAGTTTCTGAACCTGAGGTAGTGCAAAATGATAGTGAATCTGTGCAAGTGCCGAGTGAAAGTAGTATACTAGGATCTACACTGCTCAATATGCAGGCAACATTGCAGACCTTGGTGTCCGAGATGGCTATTTTAAAATCGACGTCCAGTATTCCACCTGAACCACCAGTTGTAAGTAATGCAAATCACTTACCCGTAACCGTTTGCACTGAGGTAAGGGAACCTTTCAATTTTAATTTCACTGGCTTTGACCCAAATAAAAGCAATTATCCAGCTGAAGAATGGTTAAATGAAGTAAACAGGATAAGAGTTAAATACAGGGTGGATGATTGTTTAGCTATAGTAAAGGCTGGGCAGGCACTTCGTGGCGAGGGTCGTCGATTTTATGAAGCATGGGCTCCCTTATCTCGTACGTGGGACTCTTTTCAAGAAGACTTTCTCACTGCATTTCCTGACCATGAATCATGGGCGAGCAAGTTTAAGAAGGCTTATGAGGTGAATTGTTCGCAGTTCGAGACTTTCAGTGAGTACGCTAGAATTAAAATAAGAGACTTATATCGATTTCATTCGGAATTGTGTCGAGGGTATTAATTCAAATTTTATTTTTGAAAGTGTCCGTGTACAAAATCCTTCAAATTTGGCCGAATTAATGTTAATTCTAAGAAGACACGAATCATTAAAACGAAAAGCTTCAACAGATCGAAAGTATGCTGATAACTTACCACCGTTCAAGCAACGTCGTCGGGATTTTGTTTTTTCTGGTAAATGCCATCATTGTGGAGAAACTGGTCACAAAAAGGAAGATTGTCGATCTTTACAATTTGAAAACAAAATAAATAACAAAATTGTTAAATCCACAGCTGCCGAATGTACATTTTGTAAGAGAATAGGGCACAATGAAAATGATTGTTGGAAAAAGAATGGAAAACCTAAAGTTTTATGTGCTAGTTTGAGAAGATGCACTATCACGCCAAAAGCCACTATTCTGTTTGGTGACAGAGCTCAGTCTTTTTCATACCTAGTAGATAGCGGTGCTGATTTGTCTATTATACACGAACATGCAATTCATAAAGTAAATGGCAATATGGTATCTCATAGTGTAACCCTCTCAGGACTTGGTAGCAAGGCTGTTCCCATTTTGGGAAAATGTGTTTTGTTAGTGGTTCTTCAAGAAGCTACGGTTGAAGTGGATTTTCTGGTAGTACCTGATTTCACAATTCCTGAAGTTGATGCTCTCATAGGTTGGGATGTTATTAGCCGCCCAGGTTTAGAAATTGTCCGTCGAAGCCATGAAATCGATCTTCGACTTAGTATCAACGTTCAGACTATGACATGTTCATTATCAACAATTGAAGTGTCAGGATTGGACGAGCGACAAACTCTCGTTTTGAATAATATTTTGGAAAAGGCAAGAAATGCAGCGCCATCGGTAGTTACTACAGGCAAATTGCAAATAAAGCTAAAGGATGACATTCCAGTAGATTTCGACCTCGTCGCTTAGCTTATACTGAACGGGTCCAGCTCAAGAAGGTAGTGGAGGATTTATTAAAAGAAGGAATTATACGAGAAAGCACATCACCGTATGCAAGTCCAATTGTATTGGTTCAAAAGAAAAATGGATCTTTGAGGTTATGTTGTGATTTTAGGGCCATTAATCAAAAAGCAGTTAAAGACAGATTTCCGCTACCTAATTTGCATGATCAACTCGATGCCCTGGGAAAGGCTAGATATTTTACAACTCTGGATATGAAGGCTGGATTCCATCAGATCGAAGTGGAAGAGGACTCAAGGAAATATACCGCTTTCGTCACACCAGATGGCCACTATGAATATTGCCGAATGCCATTTGGTTTTGCCAACGCACCTGCATGTTATCAGCGGGCCATTAATAAGGCCTTGAATAGTCTCAAGGATAATATAGCACAAGTGTATTTAGATGATGTAATGATTGCATCAAAAACTATTGAAGAGGGACTTATTAATTTGAGAAAAGTTATGGAATCTCTTACAAATGCTGGATTTTCTCTTAACTGGGAAAAATGTGTTTTTTTGCAACAGAAACAGAATATTTGGGAACATTTGAGGAAATGGCCGGAAGGAGGTCAAGCCTGCTAACGTTCATTTAAAGTTTGAACCTTAACTGGTTGATTATTTTTAAAGTTTGAACCTTAACTGGTTGATTATTTTTAAAGTTTGAACCTTAACTGGTTGATTATTTTTAAAGTTTGAACCTTGACTGGTTGATTATTTTTAAAGTTTGAACCTTAACTGGTTGATTATTTTTTTTAAAGTTTGAACCTTAACTGGTTGATTAATTTTTAAAGTTTGAACCTTAACTGGTTGATTATTTTTAAAGTTTGAACCTTAACTGGTTGATTATTTTTAAAGTTTGAACCTTGACTGGTTGATTATTTTTAAAGTTTGAACCTTAACTGGTTGATAATTTTTTTTAAAGTTTGAACCTTAACTGGTTGATTAATTTTTAAAGTTTGAACCTTAACTGGTTGATTATTTTTTAAAGTTTGAACCTTAACTGGTTGATTATTTTTAAAGTTTGAACCTTAACTGGTTGATTATTTTTAAAGTTTGAACCTTAACTGGTTGATTATTTTTAAAGTTTGAACCTTAACTGGTTGATTATTTTTAAAGTTTGAACCTTAACTGGTTGATTATTTTTAAAGTTTGAACCTTAACTGGTTGATTATTTTTAAAGTTTGAACCTTAACTGGTTGATTATTTTTAAAGTTTGAACCTTGACTGGTTGATTATTTTTAAAGTTTGAACCTTAACTGGTTGATTTTTTTTTTAAAGTTTGAACCTTAACTGGTTGATTATTTTTAAAGTTTGAACCTTGACTGGTTGATTATTTTTAAAGTTTGAACCTTAACTGGTTGATTATTTTTTTAAAGTTTGAACCTTAACTGGTTGATTATTTTTAAAGTTTGAACCTTGACTGGTTGATTATTTTTGAAGTTTGAAATTTAAATAGTTGATTATCTTTATACACATATTTTTTATTTTTTTTTTGTTTTGTGTTTTTGTTTTGTCTGTTTGGTTGTTTTGTGACTTGTGCGTGGGCGCACAATTTGCAGGATGGCCGTGTTAGAATAATATTGTGTGGTCTATATTAAAATAGTAATCTAAGAACCTTTGTTATTGTTTCCTCTTATTAATTCTGAGTGTATCACGTCTGCCGTATCGGTGATGTCACCGTCGGCGACAACTGAGAGAGTCATTGATAAGCTAATGTCTTTAGGATAAACAAGTTGCCTGAATTTCATTTTCCAAAGCAGTATTTTAAATAAACAACGGTGTTAGCCTGTTATGAAAGATAGACTGTTTTAAAGACGTACGTTGATAAAAATATTGGTTGGCGTGAATATTGTTGGCAGTTAGAGAATCGACCTGATTATCGGCGGTCGACATTTTTTGTATTGATTCTTCATATTTTTGTGAAATAAAGTGGTGTTTCAACGAAAATCGGTGTATTATTTAAACATTAGATAACATATATCTATTTTTTAGTAGTTTCGGAAATATGGCCATCATCAGGATTTTTTTACATAAAACAACTTGTATAATATACCACCATTGCAAGTATATTCCAAAGAGCTTTAGTAAAATATCTTTTTTTTTTATGTCTATCTCTTATACATTTGAAAATATGACCATCTGAATCTAAAAAAGTAGTACCCAATAGTGAAACTATAATTGTCTTTGGTAGTACTTAAATTAAATTTTATTTACACATATGTATGTATTCAACGCACTAATATTTGGATTGGATTTAAGATAATTTTTCCCAACAATACATTTTTGTAGAAATGTTTAATAAAGAAAAACATTTAATAAAATTATTTTTAACCTACATCAGCTTAAAATAGATTTATTTATTTTCTAACATTGTTTGACATCAAATTATAAAAACATAAATACCTACATGAATCTACAAATACATTTTCCAATGTAAAACACTGGTTCTAAGAAAACCCAGTGATAAACAATCTTGACCTACCTTTATTATTTACTATTTTAAGCTATTTATTAGTGTTTCTACATTAACACTCCTAGATGGGTATTTTAAATATTGCAATTTTAAAAAGTAAAGCGGGATTCCCAGTATCGAAATGCATTTCTTGACCAAAATAACCACAATAATGGTCAGCAGGACATGCCTGTAATATTGATTGATTATTCTTCATCTAGAACGCACCTGACTTTAATTATTTTATAAAGAAAAGTTAGAATTTTTAGTTATTATGGGTTTTTTTTTGATTGAATTAGTAATTAAAATTACTTACAAAGAAAGAAAAACTTCGTACAATTAAGGGGTTTACCAAAGTGCATGGAGAAATTTTCAAAGTCAGAGCTCACTCATACCACAAATATAACCACTCTATAAATAAAAATACTATTGTGGTGCGGTTCATATAAAATAATTTCGTTTATGATCTACCTACATAAATATTTTTTAGACTCAATATACCCTCCTGGACAAAAAAAACCGGACAAAGAAAATTTTGTTCAAATCTATCTTAAATACCTTTATGTTTTACTCATCTATTATTGATCTGTAATACCTTAGAAACGGAATATGTTATGGTAGCAATAATACCTGCTATCACACTTAGGGCATTATAAGCGGGCATTATCATAATGCACGCCCTTAATGCCCTAATGCGCTAATATGGAAATTTTATTGCTTATCCAATTTTATTTCTCTCACAATAAAGATCAAGTTTATACAAACATATGTATTAAAATAAAATCAATAACTTACCAGTTCCTGAAAATATGCCATTAAAACGGTTTCGGTTATTTGAAGAATTACGTTCGCATCTTTCCAAATACCAAATATGCCATACTCCCGATCATACTGTTGCCTTGATTTAACTGGCAAAAGATTTTCGGTCGCTTTTATGGCCTTTTCTCTTATATTTTGTGGAATTTCTTCCATTTTGAGCAACTGGTTAAATAAAAAATGCCAACTGACTAACTGATAGAAACATCAAAGTCAAACTTAACACCAGTCATTTTCTACTTACGTATACAGGTACAGGTGCAACTTATTTTTTATATTGCGAATAAATAATGTAATTAGTCATTGAAAAACTCTTTTTGGGTAAAACATAAAGCATTGTATGCACCACGGGCTTTACTGGACTATAATGCCCATCAGGTCGAAATCTATTTCGACCTGATGGGCATTATAGTCCTAGTAACGCCCTTGATACATAAATAGCTATAATATGGGGATTGTAGAAAGTTTTATAGGATCAGGTGTTGTACAGGGAAGAGCTAAATGATGCATTTTAACCCAACTTTTTGAACACCCTGTGGAAGAATTTAACATTATATTTTTTTCCGCTTTGAATTTTAAAGCTCCATCTTTTCTTAATATTTCGTTTTTTTATTTATATAGGTATCTCTACTCAAAAGAAAATACACATTTTCTTAAAGAAAATAATGCAGTTTATATTTTTACTGGTGATATAATATACAGGGTGTGTTTTTTTAATCACACATTTTGTCGTGCCTTGTATATCTTAAAAGAAAACAAAAATCCGATTACTGATTTTAAAACTACAAAACCAACTTAAAAAACTACTATTTTTAATGAGTTTTTATCATAAGGTGTAAAAGAATAACTACTTGCAAATTTTACTGTCTTTTTAATTATTGTTTATTTTTAAAAAATATGGGGCTTGAAAATCACAAAGGCACAAAATGGAATTAAACCAAAGTAATCATATTTAAAGAGAATGGATAAATATAGATAAAAAAATTAAAGAATCGTATTATGATAATGGATTGGAGCGCCAAAAAAACACAATCGTGTTCCTTGTCGCGAAAAAATCATCAAACACTCATCCTTTGCTTATGAGTGGCCAGGTTTTGCAGAGCGGGAACACATTTAACCTTGTGGGCATCACATTTGAGAATAACCTTAACTGGCATAAACACATTGTATCTATAGCCACCGCGGCTTTAAAAAGCTTGGATTTCTTTTCCGAGCCAAAAAGTATTTTTCTCCTTCCAATTTATACACTTTGTATGTGTCCCAAATCCGACCCTCTCTGGAATATTGTTCTCATGTCTGGGGAATGGCATCCCCTACAACCCTCAGCATTCTTGATGCCATTCAAAGAAGGGCTGTTCGTCTTATTAATGATCCTTTACTTACTCAAAGACTTCCTTCTCTTGCCCATCGTCGAGCTGTGGGAGATCTATCGCTCTTCTATAGATACTTTTACGGCTTCTGCTCCGACGAATTGTCCAGTATAGTCCCTCCTCTTGCAGTTCCCAACAGAAAAAACTCATGGTGCCGGGCGTATGCATCCCTATACAGTTCAATTGGACAAGCCCCGAACTTCCCATTTCGTTCATTCTTTTATCCCTAGAGTTTCTAGACTGTGAAACCTGCTGCCAGCGGAGGTCTTTCCTTCCCCCAAATCTTCAAGTTTTTAAGTCCCGTGTTAACAAACTTCCTCTTACCCTGCTTAAGACACCCACGGTAGGTTAGTATTTAGGCTTTCAGCCTTCGTGGATTGTTCAAAGATAAAAAAATATTTATTTTACTTTTTGAGAACTCCCCGTAATAAATACGTTAGTTGAGAACCAGACTTATGTCCCAATCCCGGAAGAGTTTTACTTCTAGGAGAAAGTTATACTTATCGGTTGGTAGTAAATTGAAAGAGCTGAACATAAACGAAAATGATATTTCATATTGTAAAAGTACAAATTTAATGTTCTTTAATAAAATTAATAATTTTACTTGCAATTTTATAAATATTTTTAACTTTTAGCATAAATTTGCAATTCGATGCAAGGGAACATTTAATTAAAATTACCTCTTTCTTGAATATGCTAGGCCCACTTTGATTCACTACATTCCAATTAAAGCGAGCCACCTCATATAATTTCGTAATTTTCACAATGAACACCAATACTGAAATTCGTATATTTTTTTATAGCGGGACACATTTTTGTGTCAAAATTTACTTTTTCGGGGATATCTCTTCACTCTTAGTGCCTAGGCTAGCAATGAACGGTTCCCAACAGAGAAACTGGTGGTTCCGCGCGTATGCATCCCTATACGGTCCAACTGGACAGGCCCCGAACTTCCCACTTTGTTCGTTCTTTTATCCCTAGAGTTTCTAGATTGTGGAACCTGCTGCCCGCGGAGGTCTTTCCTTTCCCCCAAATCTTCAAGTATTTAAGTCCCGTGACAACAAACTCCCTCTTACCTCGCTTAAGACACCCACGGTACGTTAGTATTTAGGCTTTTAGCCTTCGTGGTTTGTCCAAAGATAAAAAAAAAAGTAGACTATCTGATATTAAACCTTTTGAAACCTATTCAGCGGGGTTACTTTTGACGAGTCTACCACGAATATTCATGCCGCCATACATACCGCTTAAACCCAGGCTGTCAATCTATTACATGTTTTGGGTGTCGGACTGGGCGAACGCGTCATTTTTTAAGGACAAGTAATTGATACCTCATCTTAAAGGTTTTTAATTTTTTTAAAGTCTTTAGTTTTTTAAAATCGATACAGTAGTTTTCAAAAAAATCACTTTAAATGCCGGGTGTCCCTAACGGAATCTCCACCACCAAAACAAAATCGTATCGCTCATTACCATTCATATAAACATGTTGTCTCCATAACTGCTGATACTGGGTCCATCTGTGAGCTTCGGGTACTTCCGGGGTACCATTGGTTCCTTGTAATCCAGCTTGTACGTGGGTAAGCGTACCCTGCATCACCCCCACGGCCACCGGATGACCGGAAACCGGGGCAACGGGGGTGTTTGCAACTTGTGGTTGTTGGGGAGGTAACTGGTATTCCATCCTATTGTAAGGGAGGGGTAAATGCTTCAATAAAATAAAGTAGAGATCTTTAACGCGAAGAAGAAAGAGAGGCTTGAAGTATTCCAGAAGTGTATTGGTACGTCACTTGTGTTCAAGGGCGTACCTATGATTTTTAATATATATTTTTTTAATCTAAAAAGTGAGACCTGTTACTTATATCAAATATATACCAGATGCGATTGGCCACGCTGGTAAAGAAAGTTTTTATTTTGGAATTTACTAGAAAAATTAAGAAGGAAACTATCCCGGAAGAAGAAGGAACAGTTTAAAAATGTAAATTCGGTGCTCTTTGATAAGAAAAAAGAATCACAAAAAATTTTAAAGCAAATAAATCGGCATGCTTGTCTTCGCGGCCGCCTTTGCTATATTTCTTTTATGATATGCCGGTTGATGCAGCTGGTCATCGCACTATGGGATAGAAATTAATTTTTTGGTCAAAATTCTTAAACTTACCAATCTAACTTAAAATGAGGTGCTTTTTACTGGAAAAATATTATAAATTATTACAAATGCTTTTTGGAAACCTAAAACTTATTATATGTTATTATAAATTTACACCCCCTTAACATTGTTATTTTTTATTATACAAAATAAACTAAAATGTAATAGAGATACATCTTCCCAACTTTTTTTATTTTTTAACGTATAAAATAAATAAAAACACTGTTTTGTTGGGTAGATTCTGTAGAATCCATATCTTTCATCAGAATGCTTTTATCTTTTAGGATATACAGTGTAGGACAAAACACATTAAATTTTAAAATGGAATACCTTGTAAATTATAAAAAAATCTTGTATCTGTCCTTACACTCAGAAGTAGCAAAAAGTAGGAAGGCAATTGTAAGTACAAAAACTGATAAAGAAAAAGGTAAAAAATCTTTGACAAAAGTAGCGAGACTTCGCGAGACTGCATCGGAAATACAACAATAGCTCTTATTATTTAAACTCTTTTACTTTTTTTAGTAAACAAAGCTAATAATAAACTAAGTAGATTATATGTTGTATATTTATGTTTACTTAAAATACATTTTCAAGTTTCTTATTACCCCAATAGAAGTCGTCATATCCTTTTATAATTTGGCGTACATGTAGTTTGGAGTATCTACTTTGAAATACACAGCATGAGCCATTAAAATTTCAAAGTTGCTTTTTGGCCAAAATAATGGATTTCTATCCCATAGTGTATCGGCGCGTCGCTGTAAAGGATAGCGGCGCCTTTGTATAAAATAGTTTTTCAAAGGGTACCGAATTTGCGCTTTTAAAATGTTCTTACTATACATGAAAAAATAAGAGCTAAGTATTTTTTTTATCGGCCATTAAACACTTTTGAGGGGTGATGTGCTCCCCTAAAATCCACCCTTAACATTGATTTTTTTTAATATCTTGAGAAAAAATTAATAGAGGCTGAATTTTTAATAAATGAAATTATGGTTTTGATTTTGTGAAGGTATCTCAATTTGTTCTCAAGATATTAAAAAAAAACAATTTGATAGTGAATTTTGGGGGTGCATTCCACCCTTAAAAGTGTTGTTTTTTTTCGTGAATTTGAACAAATTTTCTCGACAAATCTCAATTTTTAAAAATTATCCTTTTTTTAAACTACTGCCGATTAATTTTTTTTGCAAAACTTGAAGATGCAAGAAAAGCAAGAAAAAGCCAAACTATGTTAATTAAGCTTTGGTTCGTGTTTTTTTATGAAGTTATAAAAATATTTCTTAAAAGTCCAAACACGACTTATTAGCTTGGAGACTACAACAGTCAATATGAGAAGGAACCTGTTGTCTGTCTAATATTGATAGCTATAATAATAGTTATTGATGATATAAAATTTTGGTAAAACATCCATATTTATTTTATTGAAGCATTTCTACCAAGTAAAAGGTAATTTATTTAAAAAGAGACACGTAACATATTTTTATCAAATTTAACATTTTTAGGATCTTTTTAAATAAAAACCTTTAGGCGTAAACAGTCTTAAAGTGTTTGGTAGAAAATCAAAAAATATATGTTTTATATACGCAGGGTGCTTAGAAAACACATGGACAAATTTAATGATATAGCTAAAGAGGTCAGGTCTTCAAACATTTGTTTTTAATCGGGAACAAAATTACTTAAAGATGCCTGAAACTTTTTTGGCTTTCCTAATATTAAAAAAGTAATAATTCTTTCTTGTGTATGCTTTCTATAGAATCTAAAGAATAATTTTAATTAAAGCAAGAGAGATACAACATAGAATTACCATTTACTTATTATTTTTTTAATACATTATAAATAAAATAAGAATTTTACATTTATTTTAAGTATCAACAGAAATCATTAAATTGCTTTACTTATACCAGTATGTATAAAATTAATAACAGAAGTTGACTATATCAAAATATTAACTTTTGATGTTTTAACCTTTTAGGCATTAATTGTTACCTTTTTGCCTTTTATCATTTGAAACCTAACTTATTCGTATAAATTAAATACATTTTGTTGTCACCAAAAATGAATTAAACATGTCTTTTTTTTATTAAAATGTATTAAAAAATGGCGTTTTGCGGTCCACAAAGGTATAGTGAACTTTTTGTCGTAACTTTTTCTTTCAACTCTAATTATGTTCTTCAGTATTTTTTTATTCTCCAAAAGAATAGTACAAAATCTTCAATATACTTTTTTAAAACACAAGAAAAGCCATAAAAGAATATTAATTTTTATTTATTTATTTTTTCTTTCTAAAAGTGATAACCAGAACTAACCACACCCAATATATACCAGATGCCATTGGTCTAAAGGGGAACACTTTGATAAAAAAAAAAGAAATTTTGGAATTTGCGAAAAAATTTATTTCATGGATACCCCCATCACCCTACCCCCTATAAATAATCTAAGTTTAAAAAGCGAATGCTCCATTTGTATTTTTTTTTTGCTAATTTGATTAAATCTTATTGTTAAGTTCTCAAATTTTGCCAAATAACTTATACTTTCCAAAAATCTGTTGCCAGTTAATAAATTAATTTTGTTTTTACCCTGCAATTTTTTTGCATGATGCTTCTAATTATAAAAAAGGAAGATATTTTTGCAAATAAAATTTGATTAAAATCACGAAAAAAACAGATAGAGGATTATTTCCTTATAAAACTTTACCTTTTGTGGGGGGAACAAAAAAAACAACTGTTTTTCTGCAAATTTCTAAATATTTTTTTAGCAAAGTATTTCTCTTAAGGCCAATTGGCACTTGAAATCTACTATATATTTGTTGTAGGTCCCAATTTTTAGATAAAATAATATGGAAATCCCAGTTGCATTTCTAATCTTCTGTTTAAATAGTAAAGCTGGTTCAAAAATCTTGAAAATTTTAACAACTAAATCACTTTAAGACCGTTTAGGCTCGACCCATTCACCCAATAACTACTTTTTATCCTCAAATCGTACACCACAAACAATCCAATAAGAAACTTCTCAAAAATCCACCTACTTTCGCGCGGGTACCACTATACTCATGCCTAGCACATGCTATGTCGGTAACTTCCGCACTCGCGTCAATCGCCCGGTTTATCCTTATCACTATCCGTGAGTCCTGCTCGCAGGATTCTTGGTCCTGCCGAATTCCAACGATCGCCGACGCGCTTTTCGCGCTCGAAGAACGACTAGACTCTGCTGGGTGTCCTGCAGACCGCCATCGAGGACTTCTTGCGGGTGGGGGCACTGCAAACACTCTCGCTTTTACCGGGTTTTCGCAAATACCGGAAATCCACGGCTTGAACGGTTCTCCTGGTGATGCTGCTGAAGTCTTTGGCGGCGTGTTTCTGTTTTAGTTCTTTCTCTGTCTGATGGCCGTGGTGGTGGAAGATGTACGAGTGAGGTTTCAGAAATAGTATCCATAAGAAACGAAGAGTCTGGGAAAATTCGATTCCCCAGAATGCAGAATTGTAAACTAAACATATTTTTTTTTTAATAAACTATTTGAGGTATTAACGATTTTTTTAGAGACATTTTGCACCCCTTATTTTGCAATTTCGTTATGGTTAACGATATTCTGAGACTACGCAGTAACGCAAACATGATCCGTTATTGTTATTAACCATACCGGATTCCTTTAATTACGGATGAATACCGAAGAGCTTATCGTTATCGTTATTGTTAAACTGCATGGTTGCCGGATTGTAAAAATTTTAATATCAATTATTTAAAAGGTTAAAAATTTAATGCCGTATTAATTAAAATATCATTTATACATAGGCTCTAATTAGCGAAAAATCTATAGCAGTAATAAAAATCAAATAGTGTTAAGAAATTAAAACGGACTTGCACTTTTACGGATATTTCAAATCACTAATTAATTTAGATGTTGCAATCTTGCATACTTGCTTTTTATTCTACTACCAAACCTAACCTTACTTTTTGTGTTTTGCTTATACTGTATTGTTTGCATCTACTTTAAAAAACGAAATCAACAGAAGTGTTTGCATATATTTAAATATGAATTTATATCTTATGAAGAATAAAAGTAAATACTGATTTTTCGTTAACTTTAAAATGGGTGAACCACAGGCAAAAATAAAGTTATGTGTTCAAAGCGCAGACGCAAGATATATTTCTTAAAAGAGGCTGCAAAATCTCTGTCTAAAACTGCTGCCGTAATAGTTATGTTTAATAACGATAACCATAAGGAGGCCAAAAACGTCTGTTATTTTAAGAGGTGCAAAATGTCTCTATTAAGACAAGTTAATTTAATAAGTTTAACGGGTTACCGTTACCCGGAAATCACTCAAATTTATTATTTAACAATTCCACCCTAATTTTGGTCATGATTTGAATTGAATTGAAAATACCTTGTTATGTTTTATAATTTCTTATTAGCAGTTTGGTAACAACAACGAAACAAATACTTTATTAAATAACGTTTATATCTAGTTTCACACCCTGTATCTCGAGAACAAAAAATTTGCGGACCCATGTTTGTATTCACTTTTTTTCTTATTTTGATAAGAGAATTTTACCAGAGCAGTTTGGCACCACAGTTTAAGTACACACTGTATATGCGTAGGAACACATTTTTTTGTACAAGGTGGTAATAGCAGCTGTATTAAGGTCGAGAGGTATTTTTACGAAGTTAAAATCACTGAAAAACATTTTCTGGTTCATTTGCTCGTAACCATACTGTCTTTTATACTTACCTAGATTATTACAAATTAAATTACTATGTAAACAGTGGCCAAAGTGTGTTATATTTCTTTTAATTTTAATAAATAAAAGTGATAGATACTCATATATTATATTACAAGACTTCAACTATCAAACATATTTTGAGCAAGATTTTTCTTGGAAAATAGTTGAATGTACAATAATTTAATAAAAAGGAGACCGCGCAGCGGTCGAGGGTTTTTTAAAAATTATTATCCATAAAACTATTTGCCAAGCCAATCTTGCAAAAATTATTTGGGGAGTTCAATCGACTTAAATTTTTAGGTCGAGTGGTATACGGCTAGATTATTTCCTGAAAAACAAACAGAATTTTACTGAAAATTCCACACCACTGCTTTTTGACCAATCAAATGTGTAGTTTTGGTTGCATTACCATGACAACACAAGTATTTATCGGAAATTTTTTTCTCCTGCCTGGGGTATCCTGGAGCGAATTAAAGTGGAAATTTTTTGACATAATCATTGAATTTGTTTTAACATCATGTCTGTCATTCACATACATAATTAAAGAAAATGTTATTTTGTATCAATTGTAGTATTTCAGACATAACATAATATAAAATAATGTAAGGTTTTAAGACCCTAAATGACAATTTTATACAACTACAGTTAGTAAAATAATATCATAAAACTGAAGTACTAGACATCAGTGAAGTGCAAACGAAAAGCAAGGTATGGGTCTAAAAATTAAAATAAACTATTTTTACCAACTGTAGTAATATAAGGTATATATAATATAAAAGAATAAACAATGATAAGCTTTAAAATTACATATATTTGCAACTACAATTGGTAAAATGGAAAATATTTATTTTATAGTAAAATTTTAAAGCTCGTGTCAAAGTTACAAATATTAATTTAAAAGAATATTATTTAACACAAACTTGGTGTAAAATTTTCTTACCGAATACCACACGTGCTTAAATTATTCCGGAAATTTTTCTCGACCACGAATATTTAAGAAAATTCTCCCTCGCCTGCGGCTCGGGATAATTTTCAAAATATTCGTGGCCTTGAAAAAATTTCCGGAAATAAATTTAGCACTAGTGGTATTACAAGGGATAATAAAGTTTAACATTGTCTACTTCCATGGCTTCTGCTCTGAAGAATTGTCCAGTATAGTTCCTCCACTCACGGTTCCCAACAGAGAAACTCGTGGTTCCGCGCGTATGCATGCCTATACGGTCCAACTGGACAGGCCCCGAACTTCCCACTTTGTTCGTTCTTTAATCCCTAGAGTTTCTAGATTGTGGAACCTGCTGTCCGCGGAGGTCTTTCCTTCCCCCAAATCTTCAAGTATTTAAGTCCCGAGTCAACAAACTCCCTTTACCTTGCTTAAGACACCCACGGTACGTTAGTATTTAGGCTTTTAGCCTTCGTGGTTTGTCCAAAGATAAAAAAAAAATTGACAGCCAGTTTGAATAACAAAATTTATTCGCTATTAAACAACACCTGTGGTTTATTCACTTGTCTAAACAAAATGTACCCAAAAATGGTGGTTTCTGATTGGTTTATTTTCTAATGAGGAAAATAATCTAAAGAAAAACCTTTTAAGCCCGAATACTTTACAAAAGTAGACCAGTAGTTCATTTAAAAATGTTAATTAGCACTTTTAATTAACCATCTCACCACAAACAACGCTGTTCTTTTAAAATTTTAATTATTATTAAAAGTTTTTGCGATCAAATCACTTGTCATTGCCTGTCAACGGTTTTTATTGGTTAAATTTTTCTCTGATTAAAGTTACGATTTGATTCCAATGATGGACCGAGAAGTCTCGACTTTATTAATCGTTAAAATTTTTAACAATTTTGTAATCGCTTTCACTTCTTGTGGTACCTACCGCGAAGCACAGAAATAATATTGACCGCCCAACAAATTTTACGATGTCTATTAAAATACGAGTAATTTAAGATACAATTTTTACTATTTATAACTGTTTATCACAGTTTAAAAATTTGTGATACATTTATCTTTAAAATTGTGTTTATTTTTCTGATCGTTTAAAACTTTTTTGACAACAGTTCTTTTATGCAA